>OU342745.1:189469852-189658532 GCA_910589775.1 Avena eriantha
AGCTTCCGGGGAATTTGGATCCCCTGCGCCCTTGACGAGGACGGCCTCTAGAACGTGGAGAAGGAGGGGCTTCTCGCCACCGGCGACTGGCGGACCGGCTCCGGCGAAACCATCCCCAACCCGCGCGAGGGCGAGCGTGTCCACTTCGGCACCCATCTGGACCGAGGTCTGTATTTTCCTCCCTCGGAGTTCTTCTCCGAGGTGATAGATCACTATGGAGTTCAACTCCACAATCTTCCTCCCAATTCTCTTCTAGAAATGAGTGTGTTTGCATCACTTTGCGAGGGCTTTCTTGGCATTAGGCCGAGTTTGCTTCTCTTCCGGTATTATTTCCATGTCCGGAGAAATTCCATCACTGCCGGTGTTCCTTACATCACCGGCACTATTAGCTTTTCACTTAGACGTGACCGGGCATATCCCAAAATTTCTGCCAGTGACTCGGTCAAACAATGGCCAGCCACTTTTTTCTACCATAGGGATATTCCGGCTCCCGGCAAAGCTACTGCTTTGCCGGCTTTTGTCGACGGTGCCGCCACAACCCAGCCTTCCTAGGACGAGGCTGCTCCGGCTCTCACCGACGATCTGATCCTCACTAAGAGGCGGATCGAATATCTGATCAAACACATGGGTCTGAAGGGATCCGACTTGGTCTAGTGCTGAGTCTCACGTCAGATCCAGCCACTTTAGTACCACGGGGATAGACTGATGCACTCCATCACGTCTTCCAAAAAAGACTCCCTCTGCATCAGCCCCAAATCCTACACCACTCAAGGCTACATCAGCCAGATCAAATGGTTGATCAAGGAGCGGATCGAGAGGAGGATTCCGGAGATTTCTCTGGATATGTACACAGCGGAAAACCCCGTGGTGCCGGTAAGCTTTCATCAATACACCTTTTATGTGTTCCAATCTCTAAGTTATATACTATAGTGCTGATATGATTTCTTGTTTTCAGCTTGCTGACCTCCCCGAGTCGGAGCTTGCTCCACTCGAAGGATATCCTCCTGAGTTTTCTCAGGAGACTGAAGTGGTCCCATTGCCGGACTTTGCGCTCAAGAAGCGCAAAGCTCCGACAGTGGCTGTTGGCACAAAGGAAGTGCCTGTTGTGAAGAGGTAACTTTCATTCACAATTTCCGGCTTTGTACCTTTCTCGAATTTCTTTCTGAGATGTAATGTTTCCGACTTTACTACATTCTCAGAGCAAAGCCTCTCATCAAGGGTAAGGGGAAATGGATTCATGCGAAGCCCCTGCGACAGACGAAGCTCACCATAGCTTCTCCTATCGTGGCTCCTCCAACTCCTGCCCCTCAACCTTCTGCAACTCCGGCGATCATTCCTTCTCTCGTGGTCGCAGAAGATCCGGCTCCTCCAATGGAGCCTGCGATCCTTGGGTCGCAGACTGACGTCACCGTGGGTGCGTCAGCTCAAGATAAGGGCGAACCCTCTTCGGGTAATGATCCCTCGGCTGAAGTCTTCGCCGAAAACCTCCCTAGCAATTCGGGACTTGCCAAGTTTGGCCTATCCCGGAAATCTGCAGAGGAAATCCAGCGGCTGACCAGGCAAGTCTTGGACAAAAGCCATCTATCCCCCGAGGAGGAAGCGCAAGAAGCAGAGGACGTCAAGTTCTACGACCTTCTCGCTCAAGTCCGCCTTCGTGACACGAGGATCGGGACTGGCGAGCTTCCAACAACCCCAGTAATCCCTCTTACCCTCGCCGAGAAGGTGGCAGCTGAAGTGAACGCGGGTTTAGACAAACTCACCCGCGAGCAATATGTAAGTCGGAATTCCAACTCTTGTTTGTACATTATGTTATATCATATCCTCTAGCCCCCAAGAATGAAGTAGGATATAGAATCTGGGTTTATGCTTTCATTAGGATGCCAAAGAATGAACTAGTGTAGCCCCGAAGGCTCGTGCTGATATTTAGCAAAAAATATTAGCCCGAGTCTTAAGTAGCTTTCTGACTTTGGGTATTCTGACTTACAGAAAGTATGTTCCTATAACCAGGAATTATTATCCAATGTCTGTGATAAGCGGAGAGAGATCAAAGCTCTCCGGCTTAAAAATGCTAAGCTCAAGGTAGCCAAGGATGAAGCCGAAGGTAAACATTTCGAGATTCAAACCTTGTATTTTGCTTTTTCAATGTCGAATTTTTCTGAACTGTTGTTCTTTTTGACTTACAACGTTGGTGAAACAATCCATCGCTATGATTGAAGAGGCCGAGAACCTCAAGACCCTAGTGGTGGAGAACAAGGGACTTCGCCAAGAGCTAGATAAGCTCAAGGCGGATCATGAAAGGAGCATAGCTCAAGTCCTTGAATCCTCCTCCATGGCCACTAAAGAGCGTGATCGCAAGATCGCTGCTCAGGATAAAATTATCTCGGATCTCAAGAATGAGCTTGGCAGAGAGAAGGATCTCTCTGAAGCGCTCCGGGCTGAACTCCAGAGTCTCCGGGAGGAGAAGACCAAGATTGACGACGTCATTCTTGGTATGTTTCTCCTCTCTGACTTATCTTTTCTTCGACTTCTATCATTGTCGTTTTTTTTCTTAACTTGTTTTGTGTATAGGTCCTCTGAACTTGACGGACTCTTCCTCGTCCGAGCCCCGCACCCACCGGCTTACCCAAGTCGGTGATCTTCTTCATGACTACCGCCAGTCCCTTGAGAACATTGGCGAGTCCCTTAGGATTCCGGACATGCCAAGCATGTCGGATTTTCAGGTGCGGGAGAAGGCCAAGGAGATGCCGCAGCTTGTTCGGGACTAGAACATGTCCTACGCACGGACTGCTGCGCAGAACGTTCTCACCATGGTCATGAGCCACCGTGGAAACATGGAGATATGGCAAGTGACCAGAGGGTACTGCAAGGTAGACGAAGACGACCAGGAGCAAGACCTTCAAGCCATCGTGCACTCCTGCGCCGGATATGGGTGCCACATAGCTGATCTGACCAGCTATGAGATCCCCTTCTTCACTCGCGTAGCTACTCCACCACCTCCTCCAGAAGGAGCCGAAGAAGTTTTCGACAATGAACGGACCACCTCGGATCCGGACATCTCGGGACGATATCAAGGCGGAGTAACTAGCGAGCCGACAGCTCCTTCATCTCCTCCTGCATCATAGACCACAAACTTATGTATTATTCTATGAAAGAACATGATGCGTTTGTAAATATTAAGTACTATTGACTTTTGCTAGTGCTAAGCTTTTAATTTATTCAGCACTTTTTGGCTTTTGAAATTTTTGCGTGCCTGAAATGTTCACATAAGCACTTGAAATTTTCCGTCTCTACTTATCGTTTATCTGGCTTTCCGCCTCGTCCCTTTCGTGAGCCGGCTAAACCTTCAGCCGGAAACTTTGCCGAGCAACAGAGCTCAATTGCTAAACCAGTTTAAACTTGGAAACAAAGCCGGCTTCCAGTACCAACAATTCATTACTCGGAAAATACCAGCATCCAGCAATCAGACAAATAACCCAAGTAAAGACTAGAATTTTTAGAGTTACACCCGAAGGTAGCAGTTTTAGAATCGGAAATCTAAACCGGAACGAACATGAGCATAAAGTACTTTCAAGCATTCTGGGATTTACGACTATGACATGATCATTAGGAAATAAGATGGTAAAAACTTCTTAGAAAAACTTTGAGGTAACCAAAACTTTTATTTCTCGCAGAACATGTACATATGTATGATTACAAAGAAGGATAAACTAAGAATAAAAGGGACGTAGCTGAGCAATATTCCACGGTCTGTCTAACTCATCCGGATTTGTACTGCCTCGAGCTCTCTTTCTCTTCTTAGTAGCAGGTCTTTCTTTGACTGGCCTCATGTCAGTTAAGTCGTACGATCCATTGTGCAATACTCGACTAACTAAAAAGGGCCCTTCCCATACTGGGGAAAGTTTGTGCTTTCTTTGTTGCACAAGCCGGAGAACCAAATCACCTTTATTGAAAGATCTAGTTCGGACTCTCTGGCTATGATACTTGCGTAAGTTCTGTTGATAGGCTGTAGATCTCATTTCAGCAATGACGCGAACTTCTTCAATTAAGTCGATATCATTTTGTCGAGAAATCTCTGCATCCTCTTCGATATACACGGCCACTCTAGGAGAAGTATGAATTAAATCGCTAGGAAGAACTGCTTCTGCGCCATAGACCAAGAAGAAAGGTGTGTATCCTGTTGACCTGTTCGGAGTTGTTCATAAACTTCAAATTAGAGAGGGTAATTCCTCTGCCCAAGCCCCCATAGCACGTCGTAGTGGTGCTTCGAGTCTTGGTTTCAAGCCTTGTAGAATTAAACCATTTGCTCTTTCGACTTGTCCGTTAGCCTGTGGATGTGCGACTGGCGCAATGTCAAGCCGGATATTTTGTTCATCATAGAATTCAGCCAATTCTCCCATGGAAAAGTTACTCCCGTTGTCCGTGATAATACTATGCGGATACCCATACCGGATTATAACATCCTCGACAAATCTTTTGGCTGTTGCTCCATCACTACTAGTGACAGGTTTAGCCTCGTTCCACTTTGTGAATTTGTCCACCATCACTAAGAGGTGAGTGAATCCACTTGGGGCTCGTTTAAAAGGTCCTACCATATCAAGCCCCCAGACCGCAAAGGGCCATGTTATAGGTATTGTTCGCAGCTGATCAGCCGGAACATGAGCTTGCTTGGCGTACTTTTGGCAGCCTTTGCATGTCTTGACTAATCGTTCGGCATCTGCCTGAGCTGTACGCCAGAAAAATCCATGTCGAAAAGCTTTTGCCACTAAAGATTTGGCTGCAGCGTGGTGACCACACTCGCCTTCGTGGATTTCCCTTAAGATTTCCACTCCTTCTTCCGGAGATACACAGCGCTGAAAACCCCCAGAAACACTCCGTTTATGGAGCTCACCTTTAACAATAGTATAGGCTTTTGCTCGTCGGATAATCTGTCGGCTCAGTACCTCGTCTTCGATTAATTTGCCATCTACCAAATAATCGAGGTAGGGTTGAGTCCAGCTGGGGATTACAGCAAGAACTGCTATTAAAGGTGAGTCGGATTTGGTCGGATATTCCTCATCTACTCCCTTTATCGAGGGAACTTTGAGGTGCTCTAAAAATGCGCCATCCGGGACCTCTTCTGCGCAGAGCCTATTCGAGATAGTGCATCTACTTCCTCATTTTCTGCTCGAGGGATGTGTTGAACTTCAAACCCCTCGAACGATTTAATTAGATCATCCACGACATCTTTATATGCTGCCATGTGCTTATTTGCATTACAAATATCCGAGACTTGCTGAGCAACAAGATCCGAATATCCGTAACACATCAAACGTCGGATGCCAATATCCTTAGCAATCTGGATTCCATGCAGCAGTGCCTTATACTCGGCAATGTTGTTTGTCGCTGTGAAGTGGATCTACAACACGTATAAACGTTTATCTCCTTGGGGTGATTTGAGCACCACGCCAGCCCCCGAGCCCCCTCGAGCCTTAGACCCATCGAAAAAGAGGGTCCAATATTCCGACTCAGGGAGGACCATGTTCTCCTTGGTCTCTGTCCAATCAGCGACAAAGTCAGCAAGGATCTGGGATTTGATTGTTGTCCGGGGTTTGTACTCAATATCGAAAGCTACAAGCTCTATGCCCCATTTGGCGACGCGTCCTGTGGCATCGCTATTGTTGATTATATCTCTCATGGGAGCTTTGCTCACCACGGTAAATGGATGCTCCTGAAAATAGTGTCGTAACTTACGAGATGCTAGAAAAACACCGTAAGCCAACTTTTGATAGTGCGGATACCGCTGTTTTGATTCTGTCAGGACCTCGCTGACAAAGTACGTCGGACGCTGCACCAGGTGTTCCTGATTTTCTTCTGGTCTCTCCAATACCATAACGATACTGACAACCTTATTTGTCGCAGCAATGTAGAGCAACATCGGTTCCTGAGGTTCCGGTGCTGCAAGGATAGGAGCAGATGAGAGTACTTTCTTCAGGTCTTGTAGTGCAGCTTCAGCTTCGTCAGTCCAGACAAAATTCTTGGTCTTCTTCAGGAGTTTGTATAATGGTGCGGCTCTTCCACCAAGCCGGCTTACAAATCGACTGACCGCAGCAATGCAACCAGTTAATCTTTGTACGTCATTCAGGCGAGTTGGCCTGGAAATATTGAGAATAGCCTTGATCTTGTCACGGTTCACCTCTATGCCTCTTTGAGACACGATGAAACCTAACAATTTTCCGGCTGGTATTCCAAAGAAGCATTTCTTCGGTTTAAGCATGATGTTGTATTTTCGTAGATTGGCGAACGTCTCCTCCAAGTCGAAAATCAATGTTTCCTTCTTTTTGGACATGACCGCGATATCATCCACGTATGCATGTACATTGCGTCCGAGTTGATCATGGAGGCAACGCTGCATCGTGCGCTGGTACGTAGCTCCTGCGTTCTTCAGCCCAAAGGGCATCGTAACAAAACAGAAGGTTCTGAAGGGGGTTATGAATGAAGTCTTGACTTTGTCAGATTCCTTCATCCGGATTTGGTGATAACCGGAATATGCGTCGAGAAAACAGAGGAGTTCCGAGCCTGCCGTAGAATCGATAACTTGATCAATTTTAGGGAGAGCGAACGGATCTTTTGGACAAGCCTTGTTCAAGGCAGTATAATCAACACACATCCTTAAATCAGTGGTGTCCTTTTTAGGGACCATTACAGGGTTGGCCGACCAATCAGTATGGATGACCTCTTCTATGAATCCGGCTAGCTCGAGCCGCGCTAGTTCCTTAGCTATTGCCTTACGCTTTTCATCGCCAAACCGTCGTAAGGACTGTTTGACGGGTTTAGCGTTCGAGTTTACATTTAGAGAGTGCTCGGCAAGTTCCCTAGGTACTCCGGTCATGTCAGATGGCTGCCATGTGAAGATATCTTGATTTGCTTGGAGGAACTTGACGAGCGCGCTTTCCTATGCGCTACTTAGGCCTACGCCTATCTGGGTCACCCTGCAGGGGTCATCATCCTTCAACGGCATAGTCTTCGTCTCTTCTGATGCTTTGAACTCCGGATTTGGCTTTGTGACCTCCTTCTTCGTTGCGGGCATCTCGGACGGATCTATGCTCTTCTTGATCCCCTGGTACTCCTGGGCGTGCAGCACGGCTTCGGCAAAGGCGGCATTTCCATCTTCGCACTCTCGCGCCTTCTTCGGGTCTCCCCTGATGGTGATCACGCTGTTGGGACCTGGAATTTTCATCATATTGTAAATGTAACATGGACGAGCCATAAAAGCCCAGTAAGCCGGACGTCCGAATATAGCGTGGTATGCGCTCTTGAACGGGACTACTTCGAAGGAAAGTGCCTCCGTCCGATAATTCTTTGGAGTTCCAAAAGTAACATCCAAAGTGATCTCTCCCAGAAAATTAGCTTGTCTTCCTGGGACAACTCCGTGAAAGACCACAAAGCTATGGTTCAGCTGTGTTTCCGAGATCTTCATCCGGTGTAGCGTTTCGACATAGAGAATATTGATGCTGCTACCATCGTCCATGAGGGTCTTGGAGAAACCATAACCATCAATAAGTGGATTGACGATTAAGGCGTATTTTCCTCGCCTGTGTAGTTTAGGCGGATGATCAGCGCGGTCAAACATGATTGCCACTTCTGACCAGTCCAGATACTGAGGGACAGCCGGAACTATTGCATTGAGCTCGTGGAGAACTGCTTTCTTGACCTTTGCTGGTTGAGATCCGAGGAAGGTGACGTAAGTGTCCTTCTTTGTGGGAGAAGTCTTCTTCCCTTCCAGCTTGGGATTTGAAGCATTAACTTCCTCCATGTCGGAATCTTCCTTGGTCTCCTTGTCTTTTTCGGGGTTTTTCTTTCCTTTCTTCCGCTTAGCTTTGTAGCCCGCGGTATCATCTCTCTTGATGTCGTCATTAAAACGACATTCAGCGTTGGTGTGGGACGAGCCCCCATTGGCGTCTAAGTGATGCACACATGGGTTATTGGCAATGTCGGCCCAAGTGTAGGTTTTGCCTGGTTGTTGCTCTCCTCTGCCTTGGACCCTTGACGTCCCACGGCCACCCCCGTGGCCTCCGCCATGTCCTCCTCGTCCTCCAGACCCGGAAACAGTAGTGACCACTGCTGTCTCCGCGTTGGGTTTTTCTTCCGAGGTATTTTTGCGCTTCGTGAGCTTGTTGCTTTGGTTGTTTTGCCGACTGAGGCATAGCTAGGACATTGAGTAATCCTTCTGCATCGTCGTCAGCATCTGCATACTTGCTCGCTGTTTCTATCATCTCTCCCAGATCAGTAACCTTGTCACACTTCAAGCGATGGCGCAGTAAACCAATTGGGAGACCTGCGATGAAAGCTTCAATCGCAGTTTGATCGTTTACTCCTTCGCAGGAGTTCTTTGTGTCGATCCATCGTCCGAGATAATCCTGGCAAGTTTCTCCAGCTTTCTGGGTGCAACGCTGTAGGTCTCCAACCGTACAGGGCCTCCGATATGTGCCTTCGAAATTCCGAAAGAATGCACTTTGCAAGTCATACCAGTTGTGGATGGTGTTTGCCGGAAGTTCATTGAGCCATGATCGTGCCGTCTTGCGCAACATAAGTGGGAGATATCGGGTTGCGACCAGGCTGTTTCCGCCTTTAGCGATGCAGCAATCTTGGAAGAAATCCTGTAACCAGGTGCCTGGCCGAGCAATGTCGTCGTAGGCTTGGATATGTCTTGAGATAGCAAATCCTTCCTAGAATTTTGTAGCGCTGATGCGTGGTCCGAAGCACTTTGGGCCCACGTACACATCATCGTTTTCATAGCACCGAGCCTCTATGTTGGAGTTGATCCTGTGCCTTGCGTCGTTCGGGGATACAGATCGTCCCGAATGTCAGCTGCGTCTGCGGTGCCCTGGAGCCGGACTTCGGCTTCTGCCACCACCTCCTCCGCCATGTCGTCCTCCTTGACCTCCTTGGGGGCCGTTGTGATAACTGTGTGGTGGAGAGGGTGGTGCAGCTGGATAGGTTCTGGCTGATCGCCGGCCTCCGTCCGGAGCATCATTATTCCGGTTCCGGGGAGGTTCTTGACTATGACGAGCCCCCTGCCAGCTTGTTCTAGCGTGGTTTCCGTCGTTCCTTCGTCCGTCGTTCCCACCATGGTGAGGCTCAGCCGGACGGCTCTCATGTCTAGGAGGTGGCATTCTCTGACGATCCTCCTCCCGACGTTTCTCCTTATCTTCTCCCTTTCAATCATTGAATTCTCATCGGGGAGGATTCCTCGGATTCAGTGCAGCGATCACGTCTTTCTCGGCTGCTGGAGCGACATTGCTCCAGTTATGTGTAGCTCTGTGATGCTGTCCCGACGATCCGGTTCTTGAATAATTGTCTTCCCTGCATTCAGGGTGATGGTACTGCGCCCGAACGTAATGGGATCTTACGTCAGCCCATGCCAGATCTATGCGACATTGTTCAGAATCTGAGACCAGTTTTTGACTTCCGGACAGGGCGACCTTCTGCTGCTCCAGTCCCTTGTTGAGTAGCTTGATACCCAAGCGTATCTCCTCTAGCCCTGGATTAGCTGATAGAATTTCACGAGCTGCCACGGTATTTTGCACTGGTGTTGGGTATCCTTCCGTGGCTTCCCCATCTCATCTCTAAAAAGGACGGCACGGACACGCGGGAATTGGTTGTCATCTATGTGACGCTTCCGTGTCTTCTGATGTAGACGGGACATGTACTCCTTGTTTGACATGCGCTTCTTCTCCACATCGATGTTTTTGGCTTCATCAAGGAATTGTTGACGACGTGCTTCTAGGGCCTAGGCCCTTTCGTCCAGCTCATCGGCAGTAAGTTCTACAGCTGTAGGGATAGGTATGGTTAAAGCGGCATCGATGAGTTTACGTGCACCTTCAATGATCACGTGTCCATCCACCGGTGCTTCTTTTTTCGGCTTGTCTGGGATAAGTGCTCCATCCGAGTCTTCTTCGTATTCCTCGGAGATTACCTCCTCTATGAGGGGGTATTTTGCCGGGGTCTTGTTCTTCTTCTTTGCCTTCTTGGCAGCGCCAGTAGCAAAAATGGCTTTGGGTCCATTTCCCGGAGTCAAGCTCTGATCGGTACTTTCGAACATCTGGACTTCGGGATTATCTCCAACATCCATGTCATCCTGCGCTTTGGGAGAGTGTTCCCCGGATGCTTTATCCATGGCTTCTCCTTCTTCTGCAGCTTTGGAGTTGTACTCCTCTTCATATTACGCGGAGAACTTTCGGAAATCTGCCGACGTCATGGATTCATCCGAGGATGCGGGAACGTCGGCGTTTGTTCCAATTGCCTCCAGCACCGAGTCGGTGTTTTCTCCAGCATCGGCAGAGCCGGATCCGGATCCTACGTATCCGACGAAGTGCGATGCGTGCTTCCTGAGGTACCTGCGGCTTTCGCGATCAGCCATATCGAAACATTTAATGGTTTCGAGGATTGCATCTGCGCTAGCGCCTTGCAGTATCATACGTCTTAGTGTGTACCTGAGGAAAGGCCTGTCTGTCCCGGCATCGTCAGAGCCGGAATCAGTGTCGTTGATATGCTCCTCCTGGTTTTCGACTTCCACGGGTGGGTCGATCTGGGATCCGGCTTCTCTACGGAGATCCACTCCAGATTCGACTTGGACCGTGAGGTCTTCTTTAGGCTCAAATTTCTCCACTATCTCCGCAACTGGTGCGGGCTGGGTGGGATTAGGGTTTTCTGAGATCCGGAACTCTGCCGCCTCTGCGGACAAAGGGGACCCAGAAGATTCTTCTGCTTCTATCATCACCGCTGGGGTGGGTTGGGCAGGTTCAATGAAACCGATGTAAACATCGATCTCGCCAAAAGACATGATTGTATAAGCAGTCACGGCCTCCCTAGCCGGAATCCAAGTCTCGTCGAGAACGATGAGAGGACGTTGCTAGCATAGAGGATGCGACCGACGGTGATGGTCTCGCCGATTCCGATTCTTGCAGATTCCGCTCGGAACGCAGATCCGAAGCTCACTTGCCCCACGGTGGGTGCCAACTGTCGTCGGATTGAGGACAAGTACGCCATGAGGGGGTCCTCGAGGCGTGCGGAAGAGAGGGGTGTGAGACATACGGTATTCCGGGATGGTGAGCACACAAGTTTACCCAGGTTCGAATCCGCCAGCTTTGGACGAATCCTACTCCTGCTAGCAATCCGGTAATACGACAGAGCCGGAATATGGGTTACAAGGGTTTCGCCTGTGCGAGTTGAGATTGTAGACTATTGTGTTGTAAGGTGTTTGCCCTAAAGGCTCTCCCTAGGACGACTTATATAGATATCCTGCCTAGGGTTTACAGGAGAGATCAATCCGGCTACGACTAAGAGTTGGTTACAGAGTATATCTTGAACTACAAGTAACATTATGGGCCCAAGTCGGTAAGTCTTCTGGGCCTTCCCGTAGCCGGATTGGACTCCGTCTTCTCTCTCTCTGACTAGGCCGCCCGTGAAGCAAAGCTCTAACCCGAAGTGGGCCACCCTGGTCAGCGAGGAACTGTGAGGATACCCAGAAAATATATCCCCAACATCATCTGTAGTAAGTTCTGCAGCTGTAGGGATAGGTGTGGTTAAAGCGGCATCGATGAGTTTACGCGCACCTTCAGTAATCACGTGTCCATCCACCGATGCTTCTTTTTTCGGCTCGTCTGGGATAAGTGCTCCATCCGAGTCTTCTTCGTATTCCTCGGCGATTACCTCCTCTGTGAGGGGGTCTTTTGCCGGGGTCTTGTTCTTCTTCTTTGCCTTCTTGGCAGCGCCTGTAGCAAAAACGGCTTTGGGTCCGGCTCCCGGAGTCAAGCTCTGATCGGTACTTTCGGACATCTGGACTTCGGGATTATCTCCGACGTCCATGTAATCCTACGCTTTGGGAGAGTGTTCCCCGGATGCTTCATCCATGGCTTCTCCTTCTTCTGCAGCTTTGGAGTTGTACTCCTCTTCATATTCCGCGGAGAACTTTCGGAAATCTACCGACGTCATGGATTCATCCGAGGATGCGGGAACACCGGCGTTTGTTCCAAATGCCTCCAACCCCGGGTCGGTGTTTTCTCCAGCATCGGCAGAGCCGGATCCGGATCCTACGTATCCGACGAAGTGCGATGCGTGCTTCCTGAGGTACCTGCGGCTTTCGCGATCAGCCATATCGAAACATTTAATGGTTTCGAGGATTGCATCTGCGCTAGCGCCTTGCAGTATCATACGTCTTAGTGTGTACCCGAGGAAAGGCCTGTCTGTCCCGGCATCGTCAGAGCCGGAATCAGTGTCGTTGATATGCTCCTCCTGGTTTTCGACTTCCACGGGTGGGTCGATTTAGGATCCGGCTTCTCCAGGGAGATCCACTCAGATTCGACTTGGACCGTGAGGTCTTCTTCAGGCTCAGATTTCTCCACTATCTCCGCAGCTGGTGCGGGCTGGGTGGGATTAGGGCTTTTTGAGATCCGGAACTCTGCCGCCTCTGCGGACAAAGGGGACCCAGAAGATTCTTCTGCTTCTATCATCACCGCTGGGGTGGGTTGGGCAGGTTCAGCGAAACCGATGTAAACATCGATCTTGCCAAAAGACAAGATTGTATAAGCAGTCACGTTGTCCCTAGCCGGAATCCAAGTCTCGTCGAGAACGATGAGAGGGAAGTTGTTGGCGTAAAGGATGCGGCCGACAGCGATGGTCTCGCCGATTCCGATTTTTTGCAGATTCCGCTCGTAAGGCAGATCCGAAGCTCACTTGCCCCACAGTGGGCGCCAACTATCGTCGGATTGAGGACAAGTATGCCATGAGGGGGTCCTCGAGGCGTGCGGAAGAGAGGGGTGTGAGACGTACGGTATTCCGGGACGGTGAGCACACAAGTTTACCCAGGTTCGAATCCGCCAGCTTTGGACGAATCCTACTCCTGCTAGCGATCCGGTAATACGGCAGAGCCAGAATATGGGTTACAAGGGTTTTGTCTGTGCGAGTTGAGATTGTAGACTATTGTGTTGTAAGGTGTTCGCCCTAAAGGCTCTCCCTAGGACGGCTTATATAGATATCCGGCCTAGGGTTTACAGGAGAGATCAATCCGGCTACGACTAAGAGTTGGTTACAGAGTACATCTTGAACTACAAGTAACATTATGGGCCTAATTTGGTAAGTCTTCTGGGCCTTCCCGTAGCCGGATTGGACTCCGTCTTCTCTCTCTCTGACTGGGCCGCCCATGAAGCAAAGCTCTAACCCGAAGTAGGCCACCCTGGTCAGCGAGGAACTGTGAGGATACTCGGAAAGTATATCCCCAACAAGCCCACTGATGACCCACAAGTATAGGGGGTGTATAGCAGTATTTTTGAGGGAAGTGAGACCCAATTTATTGATTCGATACAAGGAGAGCCAAAGAATATTTATAAGCTTTAACAACTGAGTTGTCAATTCAGCTGCACCTGGAAAACAATCTTGCTCACAACAGTTTATCAGTAGCAACAATTTTGTAGTAGGAATAGTAAAGTAACAGAAGTAGTAAAAATAAAGACAACAGTAACAATAACAGTAAACAGTAGGATTCGAGTGCGGTAGGCATAGGGATGGATGGACGGGCGTTGCATGGACAAGACAATTCACATAGCAATCAGAACATAGGGCATTTGCAGATAAATAAGATAAAGCATCCAAGTACTAGATAATCCTAGGCACGTGTCCCATATATAGTCATACGTGTTCGCAATGAGAACTTGCACAACATCTTTTGTCCTACCAGCCCGTTTGCAGCGGGGCCTCAAGGGAACTACTGCAATTAAGGTGCTTCTTTTAATAGATCACCGAAGCAAAGCATTAACACTCCGTGAACACATGTGATCCTCACATCAAAGCCATTCCTTCCGGTTATCCCGATTTCTGCACTTCGGGGCCATTGGTTCCAGACAACAACGTGTGTATACAACTTGCAGGTAAGACCATAAACAATACTATCATAATGAATCAATAACATGTTCAGATCTGAAATCATGGCACTCGGGCCCTAGTGACAAGCATTAAGCATAACAAGTCGCAACAAAATCATAAAGCACTAATAGAAGATACTAGGCACCATGCCCTAACAATCCGATGCCATTACATGAATGATCTCATCCAATCCCTACCATCCCCATAGCCTACAGCGGGGGATCACTCACTCATAGTTGGAGGAAACATGGATGGTCTATGGAGAAGCGATGGTGATGATGATGGCGATGATCTCCTCCAATTCCCTGTCCTGGCAGGGTGCCAGAACGGAGTTTCTGGTGCTGTTTCGTGGAAACTGGTGGTGGCGGCGGAGCGGAACTCCATCTGGAAAAACGTCGAACCCCCCTGAGTTTTTAGGTCAGAAGGCATCTTATAGGCGAAGAGGGAGACCGAGGGGGTGTCTGGGGCAGCCAGACCACCCCCTGGCGTGGCCAGGCCTAGCCCGTGCGGCCAGGTGGTGTGGGTTGGGCCCACCCCACTCCATCTCATATTCTGGCTCCGGGAGTCTTCTGGTGAAATAGGATTTTTGGCTTTTGTCCCATCCAATTCCGAGAATATTCATTTTCTGACTTTCCTGGAACCAAAAACAGCAGAAAACAGACAGCTGGCACCGTGGCTCTAGTTAATAGGTTAGTCCAAGAAATCATATGAAAAGTACTCCAAAGTGTGGACAAAACACAAGAAAGTAGATAAAACCAAGCATGTAACATAAAAAATTATAGATACATTTGCAATGTATCACCCACTAAGCTACCCGCAATGAAGTCCGCCATGCTTTGAAACGAACCCAGAGGTTCGCGATAATGGTTGTAAACGACTGAGAACCCGAAAGTCTGACTAGGTTTATCGATACTGTGAAAACATTCCGTATTTTTTTCCAAAACAGTACAGGTCATCGCTTCACGTGCAACAATAGTAAATAAAGTAGTAAAGCATGGCATAAGTATATAATAGTAGTAAAACCCCAAATTAATTGTGGCCCCAAGAAATAAGATTTTAATCATGCTCATACCAAGGGGATCCATGGTCCCACATGTGGATAGTGCAATAGTCAAAGAACAACTATCGAGTACTCGGGTCCTAGGTGGACACAAGTGAGCGGGATAAAAACCAGATCTCAACTATTGCCCACATGTGCCTCTTTATTAGTTATATCTATTCCTAACATTTTGATTATCAAGTTGTAATTATAACCATGATCATCTCCACTATTGAGCATGTGCCAACCTCCCAACAACTGTCGAACTCGACAAATCGAACCAACACCTGAGCAACCAACTACGACTCACAAGACCGACTATCTACCAAAACAACGGGCAATAGGAAGTGACCAAGACAATATGGCTATAGGTAATATAAATAATATAAACAGTAAATCATCGCAACACAGGTAGCAATAGAGAAAAGCAAAGCTACAAAGCAAAAATAGGTAGAAGGGGTAGAATGCTCACCTGTGAACCATTGCTGAAGATTCATATATGAACAATGGGTTGAAGCTCGCGTTAATTTCGTGTCCTAATTCCTAAAGAAGCAAAGCACTAAAAGAAACACCAGATGCATTATTTAATACTATGGCAAAATATCTCGCATGTTTATGATATGATGCCTGACATGGCAATATACGGTCTCGGAATTCTGACATTTAAATAGAATGTTCAAGTTGTTTACGTACCCTCACAATTTAAATGTTGACTTAACAAGGCAAACATGGCATCGGTGAGCTACACAATATTAAATAGAACCGGGATAAGACAATTCGTAATCCCATATATTCCATATTTATTTAGTAGATGAGTCGCCATTTAACCCCGAACAACAATATATGTATGCAAGGAGGAACGAGTTAATATGGAACAAGTTAGTGTTCAAAGATCTTGAGGGTCGACGAGAGTTTGGGTCCGGTCTTCGGGTTCGAGGATCAGGGACTTCGGGTCCATGAAGGAGAACACGGGGCTCCACGGCTTCGATTGTCGGTGGTGACCTTGGGGTTTCAACTTTGTTTGCCAGTGACGATCGTGAGTTTTGTCTAGGGTCGATCTTGATGAGGTCCTTGTCTGAGTTGTCGTTCTAGTCCACCGGGATGTCTCGAACATCCTGACATCTAGCTAATTGTAGACGAGGAGGTAGCATCAAGCCATTTCTCCATCACTCCACCTTTTGTGGCAACAACATACAACAACACACTCCACATCACGAGCCGGGGACCTGTGGTCATTAACATTGCTCAGCAGCACAGACATGAATAGGCGATACACGCAGCAGGAGGCAAAGTCTCGGCACTGTTGGATGATGCTTGACTTCAGGGACGGAGACAAGGGGGGACGAGCAGGGGCTACGCCCCCCCTATGCTCACTAATTTCTTTGAAACATTAGCCATGGCAGCTCCTTGTTCATAGGATTTTTGCTAGTTTAGCCCCCCTCATAGTAAGGTTGCCCCCCTTAAGCACAGTTTCTGGCTCCGTCCCTGCTTGACTTGCACACACACGCGCGCGTCCTGCGGGTCAGGGTGGCACACTGGGCAGCGGTGCCTGTACCTTAGCGGTGAGGCAGAAACCAAGAGGGAGGCAACAGAGGAAGCTCAGGAGGAGGGCGTGGGGCAGAGCTGCTTCGTCACTTGCTGGAGGTGCGGCGGGGCTTGCTCGGTCGGGAGGGAGGATGAGATGGCGTGGGTAGGTGGCGGCTGTGACCATGCCGTGTGCATGCAACGTGGGTTGCGTGCGTGACATCGTGCGTTGGTGTTGTGTTGGGTGGTTGGGTGTGTAGCGCGGCATTGCGTGTGCTGTGTTGTGGCTTTTGCGCGTGTGTGTGGGTGTGGTGTTAGCGTGGTGGAGTCGGGTGTGTGCGTATGTGGTTTGTGTGCTTGTGTATCTAGTGGCGGCGTCGGGGTGTTGTGGTGTGTTGTGTGCGGCGGGATGGGTTAGGTGTCCAAGTGGGATTAGGGTTAGGGTCCCGGGGTGGTAGGTGGCCTGCTCACTGGGCTGCCTCCCCCACTATTAAAAACATTTATTGTTATTTATTGTTCTATTTTTATTTTAAAACCCTTTACAAATAATTTTAGAACAAAAGAGGGGAAGTTGTGTAGAATAAAAATAAGGTTTAGAAAAAGTAATTTAAGAGGCAAATAGATGCATGATGATATCATGATGATGCAAAAATAAAAATAACATGTGATTTTTTAATACTCCCTCCATCCCAACGCTTAAGGCGTATTTTTTTGCACAGTTATTAAGAAGAGTTGCGTGTGGGAGATGCTTTCCAAACTTGCCCCTAATAACTCTCTCCCACGCTACCGCTGGGCAGAGATGGAAGCCATGGCCGTCGTGCTCGCTCAGGACTCCAGTCGCACCTCCACCGCCCGTCGGAACACCAACAGCCAGCCCAACGGCGGGTGGTGAGTCCTCGCCCAAGCGGCCGCGGCGAGACAGTGCGCTCGCTCGAGAGCGGAATCATCATGAACCATGGGAGGAGGAAGGGGAAATGATAAGAGAGGGAGGGGTATTATCGGGAGGTTATGGGTAGTTTAGCACCCACGCCTTAAACTATGGGAAAAATCAGAAAAAAAAATTCATGCCTTAAGCCCTGGTATAGAGGGAGTAGTGGTTTTTCGCGTGGTGCTACACATCTCAATCAGATATTTTCTGCCGATGCAGCTTCCCTAATTAATTCATCATCGTGAAGGTAGGTATATTCGATAGACAGGTGACGTGAACGAAAGCTAGCATGTGTGCAAAAATTCAATGTCATCTTCAGTCCCTTCAGTATTGCAATCACTTCTCCTAATTCTGCAGTCTGCACTTGGACAAGAGTGCAAGGAACCATAGATAGATACAACGGGTTCACCTAGTTTGTACGGTACACGAATATTCGGTAAAGATTGCCTCCATGTTCAATTTGTCCCAACCCAGCTCTAATTTCTTCCATCCTACGTGTATCTCTCAGCAAAGACATGTTCAGTAAAAGCTTTGTATCTGTATATCCGTTAAACGACTAAATAATGGAAATTAAAGAGTTGAATAATGGCCCATCTCTGAATCCACAATAATTACTTTTTTTTCGAAACAAGGCAAAAGCTTTGCCTTTTATTGATATAGTAGAAAAGAACTGGCCCGTTTATAAGAAAAACTGGCCGAAAAACCGATACAACTCAACACCACACGCCAGCCCCGAGGTTGTGCTTCACACGGGTCGACGACCAACCAGGTCGATACCACACCTCAACACAACAGGCGGAGGCGAAAGACCGGAGCCACCGCTCCAACTACCACGCCGGCCCAGGGCCGCGCCCCGCCTAGCCGAAGACGAACCCGCCTCCACCGAACCACCAAAACACCTCACAGGTCCCTCAGTCCGGTGGACGTCCAAAGCAAGGCCCCAAGAGGCAAAGTGACACAAGAGCGCTGCCAACGCCCGATCCAACGAGGGATCTAGGGTTTCCCCCGGAAAGCCCAGGCGGAGGAACAAGAAACATCCGCTTCGACGACTTTAAGAAGGATGCGGCGCACACGGGCATCACCGTCGTCAGTCCCAGCCAGCCGCCAGGACAAGGCTTTCGCCCAGCGAGGAGTCCCAAACCTCACACCAGCCCAACAAGGACCGACACAACCTCCACACTTCCCCTCCACCTCCAAGCTCCTGACGATCATCAAGCAACACTTACACCGTCACGCCTAGGCTCCCCGTCGCCGCGACAAAGGCCGCCATCCGGATCATCACCGATGCCTGCGAGATAGTTGCCGGAAAAATAACCAGAGCAAACCCGGGCAGCCGCCACCGTGAAAAAGGACTGAAGATCACCGCCACCATAACACCTCCATGTGGCCCAGAACGAGCCCCGGACGACCCCATGCCACCACGACGAGCCCTCCGACCACACACACAAACGCGCCACCGCCACGCCGAAAAACACCATGGGCGCCGCCAAAACGCCATAAAGAGGGGGCGCCGACCAACACCGACGCGGGGCGCGAGGACGAACTTCGAAAACCGCAGACATGAGCTCCACTTCAAGCACAACGCCTCCATGCATCGGAGATGCGCCAGCGACCCACCCCGGCGCCGAGATCCCCGGCCTCCCCTGTCGCGCCGAAAGCCCACCTGTCCGGCGACGCACCAAGCCGCGCAGCCACTCCTCGGCTGCCGCAGGACCGCGTGGCCCAGATCCGGCCTGGCCGCGCATCGCCGCCCCTCCCGCCGCAGACCGCCACACCACCGCGCCCAAACGAAGGCCACGCAGCACCACCACGACGCCCGGCCGCATCGCCGCCGCCAACTCCCTCCGCCAACCGCCAGGGAGTCCACGAGATGGGGAAAAGAAACGCCCCGCCGCCACCTTCCTGGGGGCGCACGCAGCTTCACCGGCACCTCTCCGGCGGCGGCAATGCGGGGGAGTGCGCGGGAGGGGGTCGCCGGTCGGAGGCGGCTAGGATTTCCCCGTGTCGCCAGAGGAGGGCGACACGGGGTTGTCCTCTCTTGTGATTTGTTCCACAAGAATTACTGAAACGCAGCGCACCTTTTGACACCACAAATCATACTGTTAGATCAGATCGATCGACCACATACCCATGTAAGAAAAGTATTCCCTCCGCTCTAAAAAAGGATGTCTTAAACTTGTTAAAATTTAAATGTATCTATACAATAAAACATGTCTAGATTCATTCAAATTTAGACAAATTTACGACTTCCTTTTTTAGGACGGAGCCAGTAGTAAAAGCATCCATCGGCTTCATGCAGCACAAACATCTTAATGTGATCTAGGCGAAGAGAATGTCTGTGAAACATATCGAACACACAGCATGCTTGAAGGCCAAGTAGTCACCAATGACAACAACATGACAAGAATCCTTTGCTCTTCGCAAAGGATGTTACATCAACACATGCATACTTTAAGGCCAAGTAGTCACCAATGGCATGCACGAATGTTTGGTTGGCCCGACGGAGTTTCTCGCACGGCGTGGGAAAAAATAAGTCTATTTGGAGTTCTAGGCCGCACGAAATCTCTGCACCGCATGGGTCTTAAAATAAGCCAAATCATGGCCCGCCGAGAATGCTGATTTTGGCCGTTTCCACGAGGCCAGGCCCTGACGAGCGCCGCGTGCCAACCGCTTGCACGCGTGGGGAAGCGCGAGAGACGGGACATTTTCGCCTTAACTCCCAGTCCACTCCGCTCACTGCCTAGTCCCGTCCTGTCACCACGATTCCCAACCATGGCTGAAGCTCCTCCTCCTTTCCCCCGTTTGGCGCCCCCCCCCCCCCGCATCGGCGAGGTGAGCGCGCACAGTCTCTGGGCGGCTGTCCAACTAGAGAAGGCCGCTGTCGGCGGAGAGGCGGCGCTCGCGAGAGCGCTCTGGGCTCCCGCACCCATCTGCCCGCGCAACTCGGGCGGTATTGGCGGCGGCCACGGCAGCGTCACCTACACCCGCCGAGGACGCCGCATCTACGGCCAAGCAGGCCGGAAAAGCCCCCGCCGTAGTCGGGGATACCCTCGACTACGCAGATAGGGTTTTCCCACCGGTGCCGGCGGCCCCAACCTTCACGGCCGGAGCTTCTTCTCTCGCTCCGGCGGCGCCTTCAACTGCACCATCGTCATCGATGGCGCCACCACCGACAAGGGTAAGTCCCCGATCTACATTGCGGTTAGGGTTTGGCACGGCAGTTTGGACTTAACCTTCGGTAGTTGTAGGCCGATTTGGGATTTTTCGCAGTAGGTAGCACCATATTTGATAATGTCCAAACATATTTCGCAATTTATTTGACCGGATTATCCAATTTGGTTGTTGTCCTGGGCCATAGCCCGATTGGGGATTCACAGATTAGGCATTGTGCTCCATGATTGTACATGTGCATTGCTAGATTAGGTAGTGTACTCCATGCTTGTGCCCTGTGTGTTGCCAGATTAGGTATTGTACTCCATGTTTGTACCCTGTGTGTTTCCAGATTAGATGCTTCATACTCCATGTTTGTACCATATGTGTGTTACCTGTTTAGGCATTATACTCCATGTTTGCAGCATCTGTGCATTGTCACATTAGGCATTTTACTCTATGTTTGTACCCTGTGTGTTGTCAGATTAGATGTTGCTTGTTGACCTTGTTTTACTTCATGGCAAGGTGCTTAAGTTTGAATGCGAGACTATCGGGAGGGGCTGGCACCCCCCCCCCCACCGGGTTATGCCGACGTGCTCTCGACCAACCGCTGGCAAATGAAGCCAGTGGTCATCGGCAGGGTGGAGGCGGCTACGAACGCGCATAGCAAGAGGGGCAAGCAGCCGAGGCTTAGGCACTACCCAATACCCGAGGTTCCTCGCCGCTGCATCATCCAGCTAGACGCGGCCGACCTACACATGCTGGTGATCCCGTCGGCGTTCTAGTTCGGCCTGAGGACCTGGATCAAGCAACCTCTGTCGCGCGTCGTGCAGGTCACAGCCTGCCGGTGGTGCCCGAGTTTGTGTAGGTTGACTGATTCTCTTGCTAGGTTGCCTTTAGGAAGAACTGGCCGGAGATGGTCTACAAATACGACCTGGTGTGCGACGACGTCCTGGAGTTCAAGATGAAGGCCTTCGTCATCAAGATGATGATCTACAAGGCCGGCTCCTCCAGCGCTAGGAAGTACACCTACCCAGACCACGGCTAGCTAGTGGCGGTCTTCATATCCATGCTTCTGTATGTTTGTAAGTAGTAGTAATAGTTGTGGATGGACAACTTGTGATGGTGAACTAAGTAGGCTGATGGTTCTTTTGATCAGGGGTGAAAACCCATGGTGGTGGTTCAAGGGCATCCCATACCCCTGTTGACGGTTTGTTTCATCAGTGGGTTAAGCCCCTGGTGATTGAGGGGCAGGTGATGCCTCTGCTGATGCTTCTTTTAATTAGGGGTGATGTTTAGAACCTCTGATTGCTACCTGCTAGTGACAGTTAATACTATTATTGTATAGGCTAGTAATCTTTATGTCTGCATATGGATGTTATGGTGATGTTGTGTGTGCATATGACTGTTCTTATGATCATGTCGTTTTGTGTGTGTGCTAGGGTAGTAAGATCACCAAATTTGAAATGGGTGATCATAACCCATGAGATCAGATGCAAAGCACCACGCCAAACACCTAACATATGCATCAGCAAGGAAAAATATAAAAAACTAGGCAACCAAACAACTGGGTTTATTTGCAGGAAACAAAGATATAGGAGTCCAAACAACTTGCCCATCTTGGCCCAAGCCCAATCTCCCACCATGCAGCACCCAGCGGGCCAAATGGAAAAAATGAGAAATCTTGGGCCGAGTAACCAAACACGTTTGTGGTGTGCACTCTTTGTTGTGCAATCTCACGGGTCGGAGCAAAGGACCGCAGAATGGTAGTCGACCAGGCCAATCTGTTGTAAGATTACGAAACTTGAGGACCTCCGTCCCGCTACCAGGTGAGAGCTTTGTCCGGGACACCATCTAACTGCAGCAGTTCCGCTCCTAGAATCCTATGAAAATCACGCCTCCCGCGTCGCTATTCCCATTGACGTGACGGTGTCAGAACTCAGAAGCATCGGCCACCGCAGGAAATCAGGGCTCGAGGATGCTTCGTTGCCTACTCATGTTGTGTCGTGAACACCCTGCAGGAGTCGCTGGTCAGATGCGGTCGGAGGTGGGTGGCTTTCTATGGCGTAGTTATGTAACACACCCGGGATCAGGGCTAGACAAATCACAGACCTCAGTATGATATAATCCTAACCTAAATCTCGAAAGCGTACAGAGGAAGAATCGGTAACACAACAGTGACCCGACACAAAAGTTATTACAACAAGCTCATAGCTGAGGAAAGAACCAAATTATTGCAAGCAGAGGTCACTGACCACGAACAACAAACAAGAGAAGGAAAATTATGATGTAAAGTATAGCAAACTTAACAAATGGCCTAAGAGGCCTGAAGCATAACGATGACGTCCCAATCCATAGATTCCAGGCTGCCGACCGGGAACCCCAAGTTACTTGTTGATGTCGATGCCATAATAAACTCTTCTTCTATGGTAACACTTACCTGCTGCAAAAGTATCAACAAAGCAAGGCTAAGTACAGGATGTACTCCGCAAGACTTATGGCTGATGGGGTTATTTTGCGTAAATCTAACTTTCTTTGTAAAAGAGAGAGGAGAAGCTCGACTAGTAGAACCTTTTAAAAGGGGATAAGAAAACGATATCACTATCTTTGATCTTCTTTTGATATCCATCGAATCTTTATTAGCTGAACCTACCAACTAGGATCACCCCCTCGATCCCTAAGGAGGCATCCTTAAGCACACCTCACTTCTCTTGTCAAGTTTTACGATTAGGTTATTCTTCTCTATGATCTTTGAATCCATTCCCAAGTTGTCCATAACCGTGGACACGGCTTTTCTAAAACATTATTACCCTGCAGGGGTGCACAACTTTACCCACATGTACCAACCTCCTTTTAATGCCAGATATCGTTAGCCCTCTTCCTTGGAAGGCCGGCAGAGAGCGGTTGGACACTACCTTTACCTTGCTTTCGCCGAGACCATGAGTCACGCCCTAAGGAGATGCCGCCGTAACGAGTCAATTCCCGAAGCCGGGCCCTAGAGATGTGCACATGGGTCAAGATCATGGAGGTTGTTCCCGGCCACGCTTACCTATCTGTATGAATGCACCTCCTTCACCGCCTTCGAGAACAACCAGAATGCATATGTCGAATGGAACGCCCGAACTATGTGACTCGTGGAATCTACTAGGCAAGTTAGTTGGTCGAGGGGGTTTTCAGGCCCTCGTGTGGTTGTACGCTCGTCTTGGTTCAAGAGGCAAGAACTCAGGTCCTAGTGATGGCAAGTATGGGACTGCAAAAACCACAACCCGACATGGCCTCCCATACAAGCCTTAGCATGTTTAACTTTCATCTCTGATCATACCACGCCATCCTGTCCAACTAGGTTCATTCGCAGCTCTGATTCATCAACCGGATGAACCATCGGTAATAGCTAAGCTTGGCTAAGCACAACAGGTAGAACAGCTCTAGCAAGGCTCATAAGCCAAACCCTAGTTATGCTAGGAGCAGTGGATCAGGGAGTATAGGCTACAAGGAAACATGCATCGGATAGGATCACTCTATCTATCGATAAAGACTTTAGAATCGTATGCATATGGCAAGAATAAAATACTTTGAAAGCATAGGATTATATCATGTGTGGGGTTTTGCTTGCCTTTGCCTGTTGACACCCAATTATAGATCTTTAGGGTTCATCAGATGGACTTGTTCGTCGATAACCTTCGATGGTTTTGATCTCGGTCTTCGATCTTGATCACGATATCGTATTCTATCGGGAAAAGGCAAACACTGGAAAGGGGCAACAATTAACACATGGCATCGATGCAATGCTCAAGCAATGATGATGATATTGTTGGAGATATGCCCAAGAGGCAATAATAAAAGTGGTTATTATTATATCTTTGTGTTTATGATGAATGTTTACATCCCATGCTATAATTGTATTATTAGGAAACACTAATACATGTGTGTTTTGTAAACATAAAAGAGTCCCTAGTAAGCCTCTTGTTGAACTAGCTTGTTGATTAATTGATGATCATGGTTTCCTGATCATGGACATTGGATGTGATTAATAACAAGGTTATATCATTAGAAGAATGATGTGATGGACACACACCCGTAGTAAGCGTAGCATAAGATCGAGTCATTAAGTTCGTATTGCTATAAGCTTTTAAATGCATAGTAACCTAATCCTTCGACCATGAGGTTGTGTTAATCACCATCACCGGATGGGTACTTTGATGACATCAAACACCGCTTCATAACTGGGTGGTTATAAAGGTGTCATTGGTATTCTGAAAGTATGTGTTGAAGCGCATGGACCAAGATTGGGATTTGTCCATCCATATGACAGATAGATATGCTCTGGGCCCTCTCGGTGGAATGTCATCTAATTAGCTTGCAAGTATGTGACTGGGTCACAAGGGATGACATAACATGGAACGAGTAAAGAGTACTTATCAGTAACGAGGTAGAACTAGGTATGGAGATACCGACGATCAAACTTCAGATAAGTATAGTATCGCGAGACAAAGGGAATTGGTTTCGTATGTAAATGGTTCTATCGATCACGAAGTCATCGTTGAGTATGTGGGAGCCATTATGGATCTCCAGGTCCCGCTGATGGTTATTGATAGGAGATGTGTCTCTGTCATGTCTACATATTCACGAACCGTAGGGTGACACACTTAAGGTTCGAAGTTGTTTTAAGTAGATATGGAATGTGCGTTGGAGACCGAATGTTGTTCAGAGTCTCGGATTGGATCCGGGACATCACGAGGAGATCCGGAATTGTCCGGAGAATAAGATTCATATATTGGGGATCATTTTCTGAGTTAGGAAATGTTCCGGGGTATTTGTATGAGGATTCTAGAAGGTTTCGGAAGGTTTTGGAAGATTTCTTGGAGTTTGCTTGAAACCAAGAAAGGGATCAAGGAGTCCTTGTGGGGCAAGACAAGGAGTCGTGGGGGAGGAGGACTCCTCCCCCCTCCCCAATCCGCCAGCCAAGGAGGGAGGGGAGTCCTACTAGGACTCTCCCTCCCATGGCGCCCTCCCTCCTTTAAATAGAGGGGTGGAGGCGCCACCCCCTGGCCCCCTCCACCACTCCAAACCCTAGCCGCCTCTCTCCTCTTTCTCTCTTCTGCTCAGGCTTAGGCGAAGCCCTGCAGAATTCTCTACTCCACCACCACCACCACGCCGCCGTGCTGCTGGGATTCCGTGGAGAAGATCTACTACCTCCGCTGCTCGCTGGAACGAGGAGAGGAAGGTCTGCTTCGACTCCGTACGTGTGACCGACTGCGGAAGCGCTACTGGAACGCGGCGCCGGAAGGATCGTCCACACGATCTTAAGATCGGCAAGTGATCGACTACATCAACCACGCGATCTAATCTCGTAACGCTTTCGAATCTACAAGGGTTAGTACAGATCTATCTCGTTGCACATGTCTAATAGATTAGATCTTGGCTTTTATCTAGATTAGATCTGGGTTTTGTTCGTTCTTCCGGTAGAATTTTTTTGTTTTCCATGCTACGAACCCATCAGATATGACAAGTTAAAGTGTATTGGAGTGAAACCCTAGGACATGCTTTTCCAAATTAAAAAGGGTCCGAGGGGTGAAAACCCTAATTCGGAGAAACCCCAGATGCATATGAGAGGGGTTATTTTGTTCTTCTAATTAAACTTGTCGCTTAACAATGCATTATTATGATTCTATTGTGTAGATCTCATTTTTCATTTTTAAATAATTAAAAAAAAATTGGAATTATTGAAATTATTATCCAACCTGGACCCACATGTCAGACTTTATTAATTTCAGAAAACATTTCCAAAAAGAATAAAAACCTGACATACTGGACCCACCTGTCAACATTTTCAAAATAATAAAACAATTACAAAAATTACAAAATAAAAGAAAAATGATTTATGACGCCAGGCTGACGTCAGCAATTGTGCTCCTCCCAGATCGAGCGCAGGGCTGCGAGAGGGGGTGCGTTCGAAGCGGCGCGCTGGGCTGGACTAACTAGTGGTGGCGCCACTCAGATTTGGTTGTCGAAATAGGGTAAACGACAACGGCCGATGGTGGCGTCTGCAGATAATCGACGGGAAGGCGAGCCAGAGGAAGAGGAAGGGAGAAGAGGGGTGCTTGAGCACTGGATGCTCACCGTGATAGCGATGGAGGGGTCAACGAGGCCAGGAGAGCTCATGCGGCCGGCGTTGGAGGGGATGAAGACCGAGGCATCGATTCCCGGCGTGTGGGGTCGATTCCTCCTAGGAGGATGCTCAGCAAGGCGAGGCGGTCACGCTGGCGTGCTTGAGGAGGCGCGGAACGACGGCGACGGGCGGCACCTGCATCAGCTAGGGTTTCAGCTTCTGCGCGCGAGCGACACGGAGCGAGAGAGATGAGGAATGGGGATGGGGAGAGAGAGGGCGACGAGGCTGTTCTTATCCCTGCATCGAACGGCGGCGGCGGGCATCGTGACGCAGCGGGAATCGACGGCCGATGCGCGGGCACGCAGGAGCTTCGGCTCGAGCGAGGAAGAAGAAAGAAGAAAGATGCGAAGAGGTATGGGCCACGAGCTGGGCTGGTTGGGCCAGACTAGGCTGCAGCAAAGCTTCCGAAGTAGGCTGCTAGATGCTGCCGGTTACTGCAGGTGGGCGGCAGAGAGAGAAGAGGAGAGATGGGTTCGCCTAGGTAGATCTAGGATTCTATTTTTTTGTAAAACATTTTTCTCTATTTCTCTATTTTTGTTTTTCTATTTATTTGTTTGTATTTCAATTCCAAAACTGTTTTTGAGATATGTCAAAATACCAGAGGCTTTGTAAACTTATAGAAAATATTGCAGGGCCCTTATAATCTATTTGGGCTCCAATAATTTTGTACTTTTCAAATTCAAAACATTTTGAATTGATTCAAAAAGAGGAAAAAGATTAGGGTTTAGGGTTTTGTTTTCTTCCATGCATTTTATTTATAGAAGATGATGCTCATGCTATGCACAAATCAAATCCTAATTACTATTAGTAGAACTAGGGGTGCTACAAGTTACCTCCGCTGCGGTGGAGAAGTTGTATGCGATGCGCCCTCCGTCTGACTGGATTCTAGCGCAGCACGCCCACCTCTACCAGGGCGGCGGCTCCAACGTCGCAGCCCTGGATCTGGTGAACCACCACCACGATCAAAATCGATTCACGAATATTCAGCCAAAATTGCGGAGTATATACGTATGAGCGTTTATATATACCTTGTGTGGGACTTCTTTTTTAAGCAAGCCCAACCCAGAGACCAGACATCCTACGGCACCGTAGAGAGACACACGAAATCGGGAACGACAGACGAGTCCCTCGAGCTCCGGCGTACTCCCTTTAACCGCAAACAATTGTACATCTAGCACTCAAATTTTGTTTCAAAAAGGTATATCTACATTATTAAGGCACTTAATAAATGCAATTAGCTCTTCGCAATCACTCCCCCACCTCATCCTTCAAAATCTATTCTTCTCCTCCATATCATCCACCAATGATCACTCTTCTCGTTTATTTATATTGGTAGAGGCTCATAAAAAAAGAGAGAGAATTGATTTGTCTAGTAGTATATTTCCTAGATGTACACTTATTTGCGGACGGAGGAAGTAGAGCGTTGCGGCACGGTGGTCCCGTTTCCGCCGCCGCCCAGGCCCGTGCGAACCAGTTCCCCAGGCGCCTCCCTTCTCTCTATTGGCGTCCGGTGTTCTGTTCTGTTCGAGAGGAGTATCGGTCAAAGAGAGGAAAACAAAAAACAAACGGTTCGGTGGCAATATGCCGTGTTACGTGTTTTGGTTGGAGGGTAAAAGGGTCTAAAAAATATTGGACCAAGGAAACACTCCATCTATTATTAGGTATACTAGCAAAAGTGCCCGTGCGTTGCACCGGAAAAGATAAAAAATCAACTTCTGGGCGAAAATGTCAAACGATCCAAACGCTGATCAACCCTAGCAGGATGTTCCAATCCCTCACAACTCAAACAATGAAATAACAGAAGCTGCCAGTGTGCTCAGATGGTACGTCAGGGATATTAAGTTCGGTCTAATTAACACCTTTTTTCAGAAGAAATATCTATATGAATATAAGTCTAAGGGCTTGAAAGATTTCTACAGGAGGTCCAATGCATCTTCTCTTCTCTCTTATCTTTCTCTAATTAAGTAGCAGTCAAACCCATGGGTTTTTCCAGACCACATCCAAATAGTTCTTGCACTCTACCAAAAAAAATACTCAAATTGGAAAAGACATATATATTCTCTGTATACATCATTCATAAGTACATCAGTGCATAATTATTTTCCTTCAGAAAGGAGGTTAAACTAATCTTCAAAAGCCCATGTCTTTGCAAATGTAAATTTGAGGAACCATAAGTTGTTCCAATATGTAACTCTTTGACTCACACTATGCCTGGCTTTGTGCTGCCAAGTTAAATTGCATATAAGATGCTACAGAATGTTCTCTAAGGTTATCAACCAAGAACAAGTAGCAATTAAAAAATTAAACATTGCCTTCTTGTCTCCTATTCTTCCTAGAACTGTATTACTGTACACTAAGAACCGTTCAAATTTCACTTACAAATATTTAACAATACATTCAGTTTACACATGTAGTATTTGTCAGGTTATATCATAGCAAAGAAGAGCTGCCAATAATAATTTATTTATTTTATTTTCTGAAAAAACGCCTGACCTGTAAAATCAATCGGATCCTGACCATAGCAATACTACATGACTTGATTAATTTTCTCATAGTTTTTAGCATAATCTAAGCACCGACTTCCTTACACCCAGTTTTTTGTAGAATAAATAATTGGGCAATCCCCCATAATATTTGAGCACACAAATAAGATTATGAATTCAATACACAACTTGATCATTACCTCTGGGTAATCAGGTTCAGCTGGGTTATTTCCATTGATCATATTCCCTTCTCCGTGCGAGCCCAATGGCGGACTGAAATCACTACAATAATAACAATCTAAGATATATTATATTTTTTCCAGTTAACTGATAACGCGGAGTCTAGCTAAAATTCTTTGATAGGCGAACTGAAATAGAGGTCAAACACAACAAGGATGCAATGATAAATTAACTTGAAGTATTATGGAAGGACCCGAAATGTGAGAATGTGTCTTCTATGCTACCCTCGAACATCTAAGTTGATTTGCTTTCAACTATGTAAGAGATACTAAGCAACGTGACTGAATTAGTTTCTGCAACCTTCATTTATTCCATGATAATAGTGAACATTCAGTGCTATAACTACCGTCCTTTCATAACTTGGAAAAATCAATTGAAATATGATTAATATACAGAGACAAATATTTGGTGTTACTATGTAGCAGGCATAAGCGCAAAAATTGCTACCAAATGAAGCCAAGATATAAAACCAATAAGAAGCTTTGCTAGTTGAAAGGACCTTATGAGAAAATAACACGGTGACAGAAACTGCCGCGGCGCCATTGCCAGCAGAAGAAACTTAAAAAATAGTAAAAAATCTAAAGGTCAGAAACAGAATAAAATCATGTGGATATACAAAAAAGTTAAACAGAGTCGCCATAATCTAGACAGGAGCTAACCTCAAATTTGACATGACATAATATGCCTTGCCTGAATTATGGCATGTCTATTCTAGTGTAGTGGTGCTAAATGATAACATGACAGAAGCGTGGAATGCTTGAATTAGGGACGGAGAATTTCAACCGTGGAACTGTGCAAGGTACTCACAACTTGTGCAATATCTCTTTAACCTGTCTTCTGAAACTGACTTCCGCTTATTGCCAACCCCTGCAGCTATTCACTAATAAGCCTTGTTTTCGTGTGAAACATATCAGAGGTTAATATTCTTCAGATACATGTTGTTTAGCATGTATATATAGTAGAGGATTCTGGGACATGTGCTCATAATCCAATCTCTTTGAAGAGGTGTACACACCTGAGTTAAGGATTGCACTGATGGTACTTGGGTGCCTTGCAAACTGACTCTCAAGGATAGCAGAGAAAGTAACTTATCTGTTTAGAGGTTCTTCCGGTATCTGAGACTGTAATGAAAGGCCAATCAAGTGGGCAGTCCTACCCTCGTAAGTGGCGTCCTAGACATCTCTTCATCATGAGCAGCAACATGGTTTGTTCTGAAGGGACCGCATGAGGCAGGATTGGAAGAAACGGACCAAAGTGCTGGAGTGGCAGTGGCGCGCCTTGACCGCCTGGATCTTGGTCCACTAAAGTGGGCATCAGACATGGATTTCACACAAAATCTTGGCTTGTTCGAGCGAGCGCACGTGGACGAATTGGAAGAGTCCATAGATCCCATCGGTATAGGCCTAGATCGGCATATTCATGATCCCCTCGATGCCATTGCTTGTGGCCATCTCCGCCACATCGATGTCCCCCTCTGCCTCCTTCCAGTCGCGACACATTTGAAGAGGGAGAAAGGGAAGGGAAAGAGAGGAGGAGGTCGTGCGTGTATGGTGGAAGTGCGGCAGGCTGGGTTCATGGAGGAGTTGGGGTGTTCGTGGAAGCGCTCGGTCCATGTGGGGGTTGGGGCGGTCGTGGAAGGAAACAGTGAGAGGATAACCAGACTTTCCGGTGGTAGGGGTTTCTCCGATTTCCAGGGGACGGCCTTGCCGGCGGTGCCGGAGGCCACGGGAGGACACATTAGGCGTGCTCACATCAGTGTAGGAGGATGTGGTGACCGGTGATTTTAGGCAGCAGGCAGGGCGTCACGGTGGATTCCTGTGGCGGGGGCAGCCACCGTCCCCTCTGCCTCCCCGCTCCCTCCCATCCTCTGTCTCCCTGCAACGCCCAACTCATCGAGGAACCGAACAAACCAACCGTATATTAACTTATGAGTGGCATGGTAGGTAAATATCTAGCTGTAGGGCTAAAAGTGTCAAAAAAAGATGGTTGACAGAAGTATTTCCTTTACTTATATTACTAGGAAACGTGTATGTGCGTTGCACCGGAAGAAAAAGTAAACTTTTGAATTAGAAATTGGCGTAAACCCAATATTTTATGAAATCGATCAACCATCTAGCCAATGAAAGTTGAAAAGATGAAGTCACTTTTCAACTTGCGTTATATGCATTAGATTATCAGAACACGGAAACATCTTCAACAAAAGAAATTCTAACATTACCAATGGATTTATGTTGCCAGTCGCCACCCTCCTCACATACTTCAAACGCCACGGAGTGGAGCAGTCTGCGCCATCGCTATCATGCGTTGTCGTAGCCGCATTTGTTATTTTTATGTTTATTATTTTCGCAGACACACATTGAGTAGGTTGGTAGGTTGTCTAAGCTTACCACGTTGACAAAAAGAACATGTGATCACAAAGTAAATAATAGCTCCGATGAATCAAATGTTTAAAAAGAATTTCTATACACCCAGCATTCCCAACTTTGTTTTCACAAAGCAGTAAACCAAATGTATCCACTGTAGAATAATTAATCAAGCAAATAAGAACCGGTCAATGCAATTGCTGACATTGATTTAGTACCAGGGCTTGCCAGTCAAAAGATATAGTTGGTCCTTAGTAGCTCCAATATATCTGATGTTTTGCAGCTAGACTGAAGCATGGCAGTAAGTAGACTCAATCGACAATCCTGCTCATGGTTTGCTTTATTGTTTCCCTTCAGTGATTGGAAAACTGGTATCGACATATTTTGATTCCCTGATAATTTTAAATATATTCTTGCCTCAAAAATGCCAGACATCCAGGCTTGAAGCTTCTCCACATTCGCAACGCAGCTCGTCTGAGGTCCAGCCTCTCGTCAATGTCGAGCCGATGGCCAAACTGGAGAACAGTGTCAACACCTAAGATGGTGCTGCTCGTCCTAAGCTGCTAGATCGCATGAGCTGACGCCTTGTATGATGCTAGATCTTAGGCGGAGAAGAACAATGCACCCCAATAGCATTGAATTAGCATGATGAAACTCAAGACTATACCAACCACCTATTTTCATTCGGAGACAAACCAACAGTGATCTTGGCCCTGTTTCATTCAAAGGAAAAAAAGGTAGTTTTTTTGGAGACAAACAAACAGTGATCTTGGTAGTGTTTCATTCAAAGGAAAAAAGGTGAAGCTGATGTACGTACATTTATTAGCTGAAAGATAGGAGTACGGACATGTGTAGCTATGTTGCTTCTGAAAAAATGACCAATCCTAACTCGATGCAAACTGAACTTGTTAACAAAATAACCGTGCACTGCATCTTCTCTCATCAATTTCCCGGCATGGAGACAGAGAAAAGAAACACGGATAAAACCATCTCAATCGGCAACAAGATTGCTCGCACGCTATTTTTCAATGAGCTTTCGCTTGAGACCACAAGAGCAACTCTTGCAACAGGCAAGAATCGGTACCTGACGCTGAAGAACCGCGGATGCATCTCCACAATGAACTCAGACAGGTAAGAACGAGGAGTAGTAGGGACAATCGTTAGTAGAAACATAATAGGATAGATGCATATGTTGTTGTGAAACAGAGGCCATGCTCGTCACCTCATGGTCCAGCGTGACGTTCACAAACTGGCCATCGTTGATGTTCCGCAGAAATTCCCGGTCAAGACCCGTGGCTGCTTCTTAGAAACCATGCTAGAAATGGCTTGTACATGCAATGGAACGCCTGCATGTGTGTCACCGGATATTCTATGGACAATCAGAACATGCAACACCAACACAAAATCAGATGAAAAAAGAGCTTTGGGAAGCCGCATCATCCTGTTATCTGATTAGATTAGATTAGACTAGATTAGAGGCACTTCTCAATGAAATAGCAGACATCAGAAGTTCAGAATCCATGGCAAGCAGCAATAAACACATGAGCTAGTATAGGCGACTACACAGGGCGGCGAGTCAATTACAGGCAGCCGCGATCCAATCTGCTGCCCTGGTCGATCCAATCTGCTGCCCTGGTCGACACCGCCAGTGGATAAGGAGGCAAGGAAGGGGGATTCGGTGACACATTCATTCATAGGCGTGGGGTCCTAGAGATGACGGAGAATTGAGGCAGTTCGGAGAGGGGTTGGTGCTGTCGGCAGCAAGGGACCCTCCCTAGTCGTGCAGGTGGGGGAGGGCGGCTGATCGCACGCTATTTTTCAATGAGCTTTCGCTTGAGACCACAAGAGCAACTCTTGCAACAGGCAAGAATCGGTACCTGACGCTGAAGAACCGCAGATGCATCTCCACAATGAACTCAGACAGGTAAGAACGAGGAGTAGTAGGGACAATCGTTAGTAGAAACATAATAGGATAGAGGCATATGTTGTTGTGAAACAGAGGCCATGCTTGTCACCTCATGGTCCAGCGTGACGTTCACGAACTGGCCATCGTTGATGTTCCGCAGAAATTCCCGGTCAAGACCCGTGGCTGCTTCTTAGAAACCATGCTAGAAATGGCTTGTACATGCAATGGAACTTCCGCCTGTGTGTCACCTGATATTCTATGGACAATCAGAACATGCAACACCAACACAAAATCAGATGAAAAAAGAGCTTTGGGAAGCCGCATCATCCTGTTATCTGATTAGATTAGATTAGACTAGATTAGAGGCACTTCTCAATGAAATAGCAGACATCAGAAGTTCAGAATCCATGGCAAGCAGCAATAAACACATGAGCTAGTATAGGCGACTCTAGGCAGTGGATAGGGCGACTACACAAGGCGGCGAGTCAATTACAGGCATCCGCGATCCAATCTGCTGCCCTGGTCGACACCGCCAGTGGATAAGGAGGCAAGGAAGGGGGATTCGGTGACACATTCATTCATAGGCGTGGGGTCCTAGAGACGACGGAGAATTGAGGCAGTTCGGAGAGGGGTTGGTGTTGTCGGCAGCAAGGGACCCTCCCTAGTCGTGCAGGTGGGGGAGGGCGGCGCGGGCGGCGGGCGAGTGAGAGAAGGAGGGAGACGCATCGAGACAGTCGGTCCGAGCCGGTTTTCTCGCCCGGCGGTGGTAAGGCAGTAATACTTCCAAACTATAGGGGTAAACTCGTTTTTCACTTATAGTGGCATTTGATGTAATATAAAATTTAGTGGGAGGGCAAACTGGTCCACAAAAGAGTTGGACCGGAAGAAACAATCCGTCCTTTATTATTAGGTATAGATATAGATTAGGTATAGACTAGCATAAATGTCCGTGCGTTGCTACGGGTTGATAGAGGAGAACACTCTACCATCACTTTATCAAGATTTGTCACAAAAAACTTCATTCAGCTCAATCCTCCTTTTATTAAAGCACCATGCAGTACGTGCATTTGTCACTTGTCTATATAAATGGGAAAGGAATAAAATATCCCTCGAAAGAGAGAAGGATGCAACATCACAAAAGAAAGAGGGATCCTCCCTTATCAGACATAATTTCCTTAATTCAAACCACTTGGAACCCATTGGCTGACCTCTACATATATGAGACTCCAAACTTGTACCATGCTGCTATAAACGTGACAAGCAATAATAAAATAAATACAACTTTATAGTATTCACAAAAATTATTTTTCTATATTTTACTCTAAAATAAATATAAATTACCGCATCTTATATAAAGAAAAATAAAAACTGTATTTGGGTTAATGGCCTGCAGCGCTGCTACAGGTTAACTTTTATTTTGGCATGATGTGTTCATGTGTTGATGTTTGTCAATGCAGTAACCGTAGCATTGGTCAACTCTTTCCCATTTCTCTCCTCGAGCAGAGTATGAGCAATGGCTTCCCTTCTTATAATAACCTCAATTGATGTACATAAGTTGTTGTTTCATTTTGCGCAATACTCTGACGGATTCTTTGATTCACACAAGATATTTATCCCGTCTATTTTTTTTTATAAAAATACTTGTAATTACAAAATAGATAACACAACGGAACACACATAAACACTAATAATTCATACAGTTGATAAGAAGTACATATAAGTAAATAATTAACAATTCAATTTTTTAATAATTTCATTTTCTTTTAATTTATATTTTTTGTTATCTTTTTATCTAGTTAGCACAAAACGTGTTGATCTTTCTACTCGCATACATGATTTTCTGCAACACTACACTGAGTTGCATGGTTCTGTCGTAGTTGAAAGGAAGGAGTTATTACACTGGTGTCCAGTGCCACCAGGGGAAGATGTGAAGGTCATGCTTGTCATCGAGTATATGAGCTGAACAAAATCAATGTCTAAATATTCTGACAGATCCATCCTCAGAGAAAAATTTATGAACGGAGGCCACCCTGACCATGAAACAATCTTCAATCGGTAGCACACCATGGTCACATATAGAAGCAGATGCTATGAAAGTAGAGCAGCAACCTGTACCGCACAATGGAGCTGTGGAGGAAGCTTCTTCTCTGCGCCTCAATGGTTCGGTATGAACTGAGCTCCGGGATCATGATCGAGAAGCAGGCGGTGACTTCGTCATGCACCTGTACGGGCGCAACCGGACGCCGGAAGACTTGTGTTAGCTTTGCGACAAGTAAATAGCAAAGACCAAAAATAAAATCGTAGCAAGAGAGAAACAGATTTAACGTGGAAAACCCTCTCTAACAAAGAGATGAGAAAAACCATCGGCGCCAGCCAGGGAGAGTGTTTACACAATGCCGGAGATTTCACAGATGCAACTCATCCCAGCCGACGGCTTACAAGAGGTATATATAGCGGTGGTAATCTAGGTCATTAACGATCCGTACCGCGGGGAGCCTCCCGGCGACGGGCCTCGCTCCACTCCGTCAGAAGTTAGCCTCCTTAATAGAATTTGGATATGATAGGATCTGTGATCCTACCAGGCCGGTTACGTAGATTGTAGGGGTGGAAGTGTGCTGGACGAGGAAGAGAAAAGCGGTGCCGACGGCTGGTCGCCGTCGCGAGGTTGGAGGAAGGCGATGCAAGGGAAGGAGCGGCGGCTAGGGCAACACCCTTAAATCGGCCCTATGCAAGTTTTAGCGCTTTCCGCCAAACCCGCATAGAAACGATTCAAGGACGCCCGCCAGGCACTTTCGTGCGGGTGGAAAACGAAGTAATAACATTACACAACAGTTCTCGATGGGACCCACAGAACAGATATATACACAACAGCGACTCCCTGAGTCAAGAATACAGATATACCATACAAAGATCCAAATCACCTTGAAAACGATAGAGCGTCCGACTACAGACAAGATGCAAATGGGGCTAAGAGCCCTGAAGAATAACCAATGGCGTCCATAACCCTACCCAGGCCAAGCCGGAAGGGTAACCCTGCTAACGACGGCGATCTCAAACCTGCTAAAACAAAAGGGGTGCCGACAAAGGGCGAAGAAAAAAAAGAGGAGCGTCAGTACTGAGGCCAGTACACGGCGAGGCTAGAATTCGGCGGCTCTCGCCTACATAGGTATGGTGGGCTGAAGCGGCGGCGCGGCATGCACTAAACAACCTATAGAGACACAGTATCACTGGCGGCTATTAGAGAGGGGTAAGAAAGACCTATTCAGATCCTACCTGATACTAACACCAATCATACCCATCCTGGTATTCCCCCTCGAGACCAAACGAGGAAGTCAAACCGAGGAACTCACACAGTTGGCAGTTTTACTCATTCCATTATAGTTGCAGCAATTACTAATCAGATATAGATAGCTTGAGTCATTCTGATAGCATAAGTAGTGGGCAGTTTTAATCACCATTCCGTTATAGTTGGAACATTTACTAGACAGATATAATTGCCCTGAGGAATCCCAAAACCCAGCAGTTGTTGGCACTTTTATCACATTCCATTGGAGTTGCAAAACTTACTAGGCAGGTATAACAAAACAATCCAGGTCCACCAGTGGTTGGCATTTTTAATATACATTCCGTTATGGTGAAGCTAATTACTAGTCAGATATATTTAGTCAAACTTATAGCACTACTTTAGTTATGCTTGTCTATGATCGAGATACTGTGCTCCAAGTCGTCCATAACCGCGGACACGGCTTTCAGAAAGTTTTACCCTGCAGGGGTGCACAAATAGCAACACACACTCGATCAACCTCGGAAAAACCAACTCAAAACCCAATGAGGCATTCACGACAAAGCGATCACAGGATTCATCAATATTTCAGGGGCGCACCCCACTAAGCTACCCGCAACGAAGTTGGCCGGCTCCGGAACGGACCTAGGGTTTGTGTGGACGGCTGTAAACGACTGGGAACCCGAAAGTGTGACTGGGCTTGTCGATACAGCGAAAACGTGTCACGATCCTAAACAGTACAGGTGCTCCACGCACAATCGTAAATACAGCAGTAACATGGCATAAGTACAGGATAGTAATAACGCTCCAAACTACTTTGTGGCCCCAAGAAATAGAAATGAATCAAGCTCTGGCTCAGGGGGGTCCATAAGGCCTCCCGGATGTGGATAGTGCGAAAAATCAAGGAACAGGTATCAAGTACTCGGGGTCCTACGGGACACAAGTGAGCGTGGAAGAACCAAATAGCATCTATTGCCCACCGATGCCTCTGCATTAGTTATATCTAGCATTTTAATAGTTGTAATTAAAGACATGACCATCTTCACCAATAAACATCTGCCAGCAATCCAACAACTGTGGTACTTGACAACACGAGATCGCACCTGAGCAAGCAACTACGACTCGCAAGGCCAACTATCTACCAAACACAGGTAATAGGAGGTGTCCAAGGCAATATAGAGGCTGCACGGGTATAACTGGGGTACGGAAACTAAAGCATCGCGACACGGATAGCAATAGATCAACAGGAGGAAGTAAAGACTACAAATGCAAAATAGGTAGAAGGAGGAGAGATGCTCGCCTGGGAAACACTGTCGGAGATTCATATCCGAAGAACTTGTCGATACTCGCATCCACTCATCGGTCTAATCCGCGAAGAAGCAAAGCACTAAAAGAAACACCGGATGCACTATTTAATATTACGGCAGAAGATCCGGCATGATTATGATATGATGTAGATGCGGTGCAATTAGGCAGTATTAAGCGGAACCGGAGTCCCGACAATTAGTTAAACGGTTCAAGTTATTTAGAATCCCTGCAATTTAAATGTTGGATTAACAAGGCGAAACAGGGCATCGGTTCGCTACACAAATTTAAATGGAGTCCGGAATAAGACCAAGGGTATCCCGCATGAACACTCCATATTTAATTATGAGGTGAATCGGCATAATGCCCCTAACCCACAAACAGATATGCATGCATGAACAATTTAATATGCGAGTCGATAATGTCATATTATAAAAATAATGGGGGTCTCGGATAGGGAATCACATTGGCGTTTAGCGATCTTGGTTCGATGTGGTTACTACTAGACGATTACAAAAATTAGTCGGCACGACCCACAATAATACCTCCACCTAGCTGAAACACAACAGCACCCAAAACGAGTACAGAAGAGTGACTGCACAGGCGGTAGCAACCTGGATGTTGCTGCAAAGCAGAGGACACGAGGAGCCCGGTTGCCGGGGACGGGGCTCCAGGTGGCGACAACGCTGGCCGGCGGAAGCAGAGGGCGAGCGATCGGGATGGCGAGGAGGCGGCCACGGGGAGGAGGGCACGGGCACGGCGACGGAGCAGTTGGGCGGGAGGTGGCCGAGGCGGTCGCGGGCTCGGGGGCGCGGGGTCGGCAGAGGCGAGCTCGACGGGAGGGAAGAGGGAGGCGGCGGCTGATGGGAAGGCGCGAACGGCGGCCGAGCGGGACGGCCGGGGCGCGGTCGGGCCACGGGGAGGAGAGAGGCGCGGGGAGAGCGGAAGTTACGGCGGCGCTCGACGAACGGGGCGAGGTGGTGGGACCACGCGGCGGCGCGCACGCGGCTGGAGGCGGTGGAGGCCGAGGGGGGCAGAGCTCCGGGGCTGGACGGAGGACGGCGCAGGCGCGACGACGCGGTAGGTGGCACGCGGTGGCCGGCGGCTCGAGGACGGGGTCGGGGCCAGAGATCTGGCGGTTGGCTGCAGGGGCTCGCTGGCCGGTGGCGAGGAGGCCGAGGTGGGGAAGGAGGCGGCGACGGGAGCGCCAGGCGCTGGCAACGGGGAAAGGGGAGAGGATGGAGGCGGGGAAACTCGGGCGGCGCGGTGGCTCGGCCCGCGGAGGCGGCGGGGTTGTGGCCGGAGCCGGGAGGAAGCGCCTGCGGGAGAGGAAGAGGGAGGCCGCGGTGGGGCTCTGGCGGTGGGGACACGGGATGAGGGAGGAGGTGGCGTGCGAGGGCCGCGGGGAGTGGTGGGCCAGGGACCGGCGGGGATCCCGAGGAGGCGTCTGTCGGCACGGAGTGGCAGGTGGCGGGGTGGGCCCGCGTGGTCGCTGGGGCGTGGGGAGATAGGTGGAGGGTGCACCGGCGGGTGGAGACGTGCTGCCGTGTGTGTGCGCGGGTTGGGGTGGCAGTGTGTGTGCGTTGTGTGGAGAGGGGTGGGGCCAGGAGGTGAGGTGGCGACCCGGGGTTGGTTGAGGTGATGTGGAGGGTTGGGTGGGATTAGAGTGGGTAGATTATTTGGTAGAAAGCGTTAGGGATTAGTTTAGGTTTTATTTTTAGGGCGTGGAGGTGGCCGGCCGGGCTCCCGGGCCTGGCGGGCTGCGTCCCAAAAAATAAAATAAAAGTTTTATTATTTAAAACGAAAACCGTTGGAAGATGAAACAAATTAATCCGGAGACCCGAGGTTTTAATTTAAAATAAAGACGGCGTTTCGAAAACAAAAACAGTCTTTTCGAAAAATAGTTTTAGACAAACAAATGCAGGATGACATGACGATGCTCAAATGCAAGGTGGCATGATGACATGAGCATGCGGTCATGATGATGCAATGCACAAAAACAACGTGATTTTCTAGTAGTGGTTTTGGCGGGGCGCCACAGACGGACTCCTCAAGGAGTTGGCAATAACAATCTTTACAATCTGTTTATTGCTTGCCTTCTCACGTACTTTTACAGCAGTATAAATAAGCTAATGAAAAAGGATAACTGGACTAAGCCCCTAATTTAGCCCCACTAATGGGCTTCCTCCTGCTATAGGCCAAACCGGTCATAACATCTCTCCCCTCCTTCTCAAACAGCTCGTCCTCGAGCTGGATAGCTGGAAACTGCTGGCAGAACTCAACCCGAAACGGCGTCGGCCTTGGAGACGGCCGCGTCAGCCAGCCCAGCTGCAACGACATCAGCCACAACGTTGTCTACGGTCTCCAAGTAGAACAGGCATGGACAAATGTGGCCCGGTACATAGAACTCGTCGCAGTTGAAGCACAGACCTTTACAACGGCGCTCGAGCTATTCGGCCGTGGTCAGCCGACGGAAAGGCCGCGTTGCGGCTGGATTGGAGTGCCCCGCATGAGTCACGACCGTGAGCGCCTGGCCTGGTGGTGTCGGTGGAGGGTGATGACCCACCAGTATAGGGGGTGTATCGCAGTATTTTTGATAAGTAAGAGTGTCGAACCCAACAAGGAGCAGAAGGTGCTGGCTAGTGGTATTGATCAGGAATTCTCTGCAAATACTTAGAAAACGGATTTTAGGGGTTTTCGATAAAGCAAGTAAACAAAGTACGAGTAAATAAAAGACAGTAGGAATAAATGCAACAAGTGGCCCAATCCTTTATGCAGCAAAGGACAGGCCAGTTGTATTACTTAAGATGACCAAACGTTCTCGAGGACACATGGGAAGACTGTCAAGTGCTTTCGCTTCATATAGTTGATTAATCTTGTCTAGCTTGCTAAGTGTTGTGTGGGTGAACCTGTGATAATGTACCGCCCCATCCAAGACTAATACATACTTGTGATTATACCCCTTGCAAACATCCGTAAGTACAAAAAAGTAATTAAGGTAGAAACCTAACCACAGCTTTAAACTCTAAGACCCTTATGTCCCTTGTGCAATGGATTCCTAACGGGGGTTCAGGTTTCTGTCACTCCGGCAACCCCTACGATTAGTAGCCAAATACACAATGCATTCCCCTAGGCCCATATAGGTGAAGTGTCATGTAGTCGACGTTCACATGACACCACTAGAAGAAGTACACCACAACTTAAATAACAATCTATTGAATTTTTCTCAACGCAACTCCACTACTAACAACATGACTTCTCCCATGTCCTCAAGAACAAAACGAACTACTCACAAGACATCATATGGATCATGATCAGAGATGGAATAATGATGTATAACAATCTGAACATAATGAATAATTCAATGGTTCACTCAATAGCATCAACTACAAAGAGTAATCAACACCGGGAAAGTTTTCCCTATGAACTAATGCAAGATTCAACCAATTGTTACAACAATATGGAGATGGTGATGAGGGTGCTGATGGTGATGATGGTGGTGGTGATGATGATGATGATCCCGAAGAAGTCCAGCTTGATGATGGTGTTGATGGTGACGATCTCCCCTCTCTGGGAAGGAATTCCCCCAGCAGAAATCTGTCTGCCGGAGAGATCTTTCTCTCTCGGTGTTTTCTGCCCCGCAGAGGCGGCGAAATCTTTTTGTGGTCGCTCCCCGAGTCTTAAGGTTTTGGGAGGATGATATACGCCAGAGGGGAGAGGCTGGAGTGGGCCAGGGTGGCCACACCACCTCTTGGCGCGGCCTAGGGCTGCCCGTGCCATGGGGTGGTGTGGGCCCCCTATGGCCCATCTCCACTCTGTCTACTAGCATCCTTAGTCTTCTGGGAAAATAGGATTTTCCATATATTTTCCCGGATTTTCTGATCTTCACGAATTTTGCCTCCAAACAGCACCTTTTCCATCAGAATCCTGACTATAGCGGTCCATGCTCCAAAAGTCATCAACCATGCAAAAACAGATGAAATAACATAAGTATCACCTCTCAATACGAAATATATCAATAAATAATAGTGAATGAAGAAATAGAATAGTGATGCAAAATGGACGTATCAACTCCCCCAAGCTTAGACTTCGCTTGTCCCCAAGCGAAACTGAGCTCAATAAACATGACCTCAGGTTTATGGAGTGAAGAGTCGATAAAAGAATACGGACAAGAAGCATCACATTCATTAATACATAGATCATAATAGAAGACAACTCACTATTATATAACTCAACTTGCAATGAGTAAAGGAAACACAATAAAGATACATAAAGTGAATCATAATTGGTAATGGCAAACTTAGCTCTTCGTACAAGAATAGTTGATAATTTGCTAGAGTTCACAAATAGCTAGTTTTTGATGAAAGCTTTCAAAGTAGTAAACATCAAGATAAGAGCAATGTGCAAAACAAGGAACATAAGAAACATGATTGAATAAATCATCATATGAATGAATGAAACACATCAACTAAAAATACTTGCTGAGATAGAAGGAAGTAGGTTTACTGACTCAACTACAAAGTAAAAGAAAGGCCCTTCAAAGAGGGAAGCAGGGATTGCAAGTCTCATAAAGACCTCCCAAAAATTATGATACTTACTAGCTTTCAGCTCTCATTGCCCCTATCATAGGCATCTTTTGGTGATTAAGGTTAAAGTGACACAACTAAGAGGATATGCTTGATAAGTTATAAATTGGAGTCCCATGCCCCTTACTTATGAGTACCGAACCTCATGCTACTCAACTTCAGTCACGAGCAAGCTCTTGTCATTGTAAATACATGTGTATCATTAAGAACCGCCAACGGGGTACCCCTTGCACCTGACACAGGAGCTATCCCATAATCAAAATGACAAGACAAGCAGACATTGAGCATCTCAGCGATCTTTTTATTTGCTATTTGCATAGGTTTTTATTGAGGATGCTTCATAGAATGCTCACTATAGTTATGCTGCAAGTTTCCACCATGATTAGGCATGGCTTAGGCTAGCGGCCCAGGCATTTCTCTAACACACATATAAACTCCATGATCTTACAAGTTCCCCTTTTATTTCACACCGCTGGGATCCATAAGCAAAAGAACATGATATCAACTAGGTACAAGTACCAATGAAGTGTTGAAAGCGGTCCCCATGATACATGGTTCTGCTAACTTCAACTCATAAAGCGCAAGAATATACGCAACAAAGAAGGACCCAGTGGTTCAAGTTTATTAAATGCAAGAAAGTAAAGTGTGCCATCAAGTTCGTGAGAGCTTTAGTCACTAATTTTCACATAACAAGTTTAATTTGGGAGGTAGATAAAACAGGAATTTACTTAGAATAGCAATAATGCTAATAGGTAGGTATGGTGGACACAAATGGCAAAGGTTTTGGTTTAAAGGAATGGATACACGAGAAGAATACCCTCTCAGTACAGGTTTTTGGCTAGCAAGGCTGGGTAGCAAGTATAAGAGTTGAAGGAAACAAACAAACATACAAGTGATAAAGACAAACATGCAATCTTCCTTGGAAGCACAAAAGATCTTAACTAGAGCATGCTAGACTTAAGAGCAAATCAAGAAAAAAAGATGATGAAATTATTTTTCTCTAGAGTACTTCTATCTTTTCTTTCAACTCTCAAAAAGGTGTTGCTACTGAACGAGCCAGGTTTGCCAAAACCAACTAAATTAACTCATTGATCCCAAAGTGATACCAATACTAACAACAAGATCAATCATATAACCACGAATTGAAAACTAATATAAGCTATGCAAAAGAGTGAATGATAGAACTTCTCATTAATATTCCATAACGGAAACTCACACCAAGGGATACATATCTAACGAGAGAGGGGACACTTCCATAATGCAAACCATACTACATAATAACTCCTCTATTCATGATATGACTCTACTAATAAGGTAAAAAGATAGAAGATAGTGATATGATACCGCGGCACTCCCCCAAGCTTGGAACAAACCAAGGGGATGCCAAACCTGATGACGAATTACTCCTTTGGTGGTGGTGGTATCCTCTCGATGAGCTCTCTGATTAGTTTCCCAAAATCCTTAATTTCGAAGGTGAGAGTACGAATCAACTACGAGTTGTGCTCAATACGGCTCATAATCATTTCAGTTTGTGGATCCCAGCTCTTGTGATTCTTTTTCCATTCTTCCCTCTTGGAGTCTTCTTTTCCTGCATGGTTATGGATAAAGGTATGGAAGGGATTCTTGGTGTGTGGAGGAAGTGACCTTGGAGCCAAACTGTGACGAGGAGCTTCCCCCCCAGTTTGCATCCGCGCAGTCCTTCTAACCCTGGCAGGTTTCGTCACCACTCCAATGCTTGTAATGGTAGTGTCGGTGAGCAGATGTTGGCCTTGCTCCTCTTCACCTTCACTCTTGATCTCCTTCTCCTTCCCGGGGTCTTGGGGGTCTTCCTCCATGGGCTCCTTCCCTATATCCTTGGTAGACACCATTGTGCTTCTAAACTTTCAAAGAGTATGTCCTGGCAAAAATAGATCGAAACAAAAACACGACGAAAACACGATATACGAACCTCGGGAGATCCGGGGGGTTATATATTACGAAGTTTCATATCAAAAGGAGGGTACTGAGAGAAAACGAGTCAGAGGCGGAGTCCGGGGTGGACTCACCACCTGGTGGCGCGGCCAGGGGTGGGCCCGCGCCACAGGGTGGTGTGGGCCACCCTGGCTCCGGTTCCGTCCCTTTTTCGCTTTGTAGCTTTTCTTATTGACTAAAAAGTGCAAAAATATAGTTGGATAGTGTTTTCACGGAACATTTCTTACCAGAACTGTTACCTATTTGAAAACAGACTCTGCAGGTCTCTGAATTTGGTCCTCGATGAATTTCTCCGGAGTTATAACTTGAAAGGCATCAACATCTTCATTGTAAGAATCTCCAGCAATATAGTGTTTGAGTCGCTGTCCATTCACTACTTGTGTAGTATTATCTTTTAGAGAAGAAATTTTTATTGCTCCTGAACGGTATACTTCTTCAATGATGAAAGGTCCTTCCCATTTTGATAGTAGCTTTCCTGCGAAAAATCTGAGCCGAGACCTATACAATAGAACTTTCTCACCAACATGAAATTGTCTCTTAAGTATTCGCTTGTCATGCCATCTTTTAACTTTTTTCCTTAAAGAGCCTAGCATTTTCATAGGCTTCACTCCTCCATTCATCTAAAGAACTTAAGTCAAATAGTCTTGTCTCACTAGCGAGCTTACAATCTCTATTTAGTTCTTTAACTGCCCAGTAAGCTTTGTGCTAATTCTAAGGGTAGGTGCAAGCTTTCCCATAAACCATTTTATAAGGAGACATCCCATAGGATTTTTGTAAGCAGTTCTATAATCCCATAAAGCATCATTCAACTTCTTAGCCCAGTTTTTTCTAGACCTATTAACAGTCTTTTGCAAGATAGATTTAATTTCTCTATTTGATAACTCTACTTGCCCGTTAGTTTGGGGGTGATAAGCTGAAGCAATTCTATGATTAACATCATATTTAGCAAGGGTCTTCCTAAAACCACCATGAATGAAATGAGAACCCCCATCAGTCATGAAATACCTAGGCACCCCAAACCTAGGAATGATAACATCCTTAAGCATTTTTAGAGAAGTCTCCCCGTCAGCACTCTTTGTAGGAATGGCTTCTACCCACTTAGTAACATAATCAACGGCAACAAGAATATGAGTGTAACCTTTCGATGGAGGGAAAGGACCCATAAAGTCGAATCCCCAACAATCAAAAGGTTCAATGACTAGAGAGTAGTTCATAGGAATTTCATTGCGTCTAGAAATATTACCAACATGCTGACATTCATCACAAGATAAAACAAATTTTCTTGCATCTTTAAAAAGGGTAGGCCAGTAGAAACCTGATTGTAGCACCATTTGTGCAGTTCTATCTCCTGCATGATGTCCTCCATAAGCACTACCATGACATTTATGCAATATCTCCTTTTGTTCATATTCTGGAACACATCTTCGCATAATACCATCTACTCCTTCTTTGTATAAGTATGGGTCATCCCAAAAATAATGCCTCAAATCAGAGAAGAACTTTCTTCTTTGCCGAGCTGTAAAAGTTGGAGGCAAATACTTGGAGACAATAAAGTTAGCATAATCAGCGTACCAAGGGCTCCCTCGCGAGCTCACCCCTACTACAACTAACTGTTCATTTGGGAAACTATCATTGACAGGCATAGGGTCAAAAGAGATGTTTTCCAAACGAGATAAATTATTAGCTATAGGGTTTTCGGCACCCTTCCTATCTACTATATGTAGATCAAACTCTTGTAAAAGCAGTACCCATCTAATAAGCCTAGGCTTAGCGTCCTTCTTTGTCATAAGATATTTAATAGCAGCATGATCAGTATGAATGGTGACTTTTGAGTCTACAATATAGGGCCTAAACTTATCACAAGCAAAAACAACAGCTAGAAATTCCTTTTCAGTAGTAGCATAATTCCTTTGAGCAGCGTCTAGAGTCTTACTAGCATAATGGATACCGTTTAACTTTTTATCAATACGTTGCCCAAGGACAGCCCCTACAGCAAAATCACTAGCATCACACATTATTTCAAAGGGTAAACTCCAATCAGGTGGTTGAACAATAGGGGCTATAGTTAAAGCCTACTTAAGAGTTTCAAAAGCTTCCCTACAATCATCATCAAAAATGAAGGGTACATCTTTTTGAAGAAGATTAGTGAGAGGTTTTGATATCCTAGAAAAGTCTTTAATAAACCTCCTATAGAAACCAGCATGACCAAGAATACTACGAATACCTTTGATGTCTCTTGGACATGGCATATTCTCAATTGCCTCAACATTAGATCTATCAACTTCTATGCCTCTTTCATTAACCATGAAGTGGCATTTCTCCCAATTAAGAACAAGATTAGTTTCTTCACATCTCTGCAAAACTTTATCAAGGTTGTGCAGGCAATTATCAAAAGAAGTTCCATAGACAGAAAAGTCATCCATGAACACTTCTAAAATTTCCTCACAAAAACCATGAATGATAGCAGACATGCACCTTTGGAAAGTAGCAGGAGCATTACATAAACCAAAAGGCATACGTGTATAAGCATAAGTTCCATAAGGGCAAGTAAAAGTAGTTTTTTCTTGATCTTGTTGTTTAAGAGCAATTTGAGAGAAACCAGAATAACCATCAAGAAAACAAAAATGGGTCTTTTTAGACAACCTTTCCAACATTTGATCAATAAAAGGAAGCGGGTAGTGATCTTTCTTAGTAACTCTATTAACTTTCCTAAAATCGAGGCACATCCTATAGCCTACCACTATTCTTTGAGGAATAAGCTCATCATTATCATTAGGGACAACGGTAATACCTCCCTTTTAGGAACACAATGAACATGACTAACCCATTCACTATCAGCAAAAGGGTAAATAATACCAGCATCAAGGAGTTTCAATACCTCATTCCTTACCACTTCCTTCATCCTAGGATTTAAACGTCGTTGGTGCTCCACTACTGGCTTCGCATTTGGTTCTATGTTGATAGAATGCTGACATATAGTAGGTGAAATCCCTTTTAAATCATCCAGAGTATAGCCCATAGCTCCTCGGTGTTTCCTCAAAACCTCCAATAACCTTTCTTCTTCCTTCCCTGAAAGTTTAGCGCTAACAATAACAGTATATATCTTTTTATCATCAATATAAGCATATTTAAGATCATCAGGGAGAGGTTTCAGATCGAAAACCGGATCCTTTTTAGGTGGCATAGTGGTACCCAAGTCTTCTACATGCAAGTCATGCTTAAGCATCTTAGGTTGATCATAGAGAATCCTATCAATCTCATTCCTTTCTTCCATGAAGATTTCACTTTCATGATCTTCGATAAATTGCTGCAAAGCATTGTTAGGAGCAAGAGAAATATAAGCAAGTTGTTCAACTCTAAAATCCTCATTATGGGTTTCCTCTTCGCAAGGTTCTTTAGAAAATTTCGAAAAATTAAACTCATAAGATTCCCCATCAAACTTAGTCAAGATTTTCTCCCTCTTGCAATCAATAATAGCTCCACAAGTACTCAAGAAGGGTCTACCAAAAATGATAGGATAAGTTTTACTAGCAGCTGAACCAAGTACTAGAAAATCAGCAGGATACTTAATCTTACCACAAAGAACTTCCACGTCTCGTACAATACCAATTGGAGAGATGGTCTCTCTATTAGCAAGGTGAATAACCACATCAATCTCTTCCAATTTGTAGGGACTGATTTCATGCATAATTTCTCTGTAAAGCTCATAAGGAATAGCACTGGAACTTGCACCAATATCACATAAACCATAATAGCAATGATCACTAATTCTAACAGAAAGCACAGGAACACTAGACTTTTTAGTTCTATTAGGATGTGAAACAATATTAGAAGCATCCTCACAAAAGACTATGTGCCCATCTTCTACGCTTTTAGTGACAAGGTCTTTCACAATTGCTACCACAGGTTCAATGTTTATTTGTTCATTAGGTTTTACAGTTCTCTTTTCACTTTTGGTGATTACATTAGTTATCATAGGATGGTCCTTTACCTTTTCGGGGAAGGGAATCTTCTCTATATAAGGTTCGGGTAAGATGGAATCAATAATGCAATACTCAGCACTTCCAATAGGAGCATAGTCAACAATATCTTTGTAAGGTGCATGGTATTTATTCCATCCCCTTTTTGGAATTTTGATATAGGAAGCAAAAGCTCTAAAGCAATTCGTAATAACTTGCAAATCAAGACCATAAACATTACTAATATTTTGAAAGTCATCAGTTCCCATAAAAGATTCAATGCATTCATAATCATAATTTATACCTGACTTTCTACCTTCATCATTCTCCCAAGCTTCAACATTGTCTTGAATACGGTCCAGAAGATCCCATTTAGCTTCTTCTTCCATGCGAGTGAATGATCCAGCACAAGAAGCATCCAATAAATCCTTGTCATGTAGAGGGAGCCTTGCATAAAAGTTATTGATAATAATATTGTTGGGGAGCTCATGAATGGGACATTTGAGCATTAGTAACTTCAATATCCCCCAAACTTGAGATGTACTCTCTCCATCAACATGCCAAAAGTTGTATATATGATTCTGATCTTTATGAATCTCACTAGGAGGATAAAACTTTGAATAAAAGAGAGGCACTATTTCCTCCCATTCCAGAGCTTGACCATTCTTCAGTAGCTTATACCATTCCTCAGCTCTTCGTTTCAGTGATAATGAGAATAACTTATTCTTAACTTGATCTGTAGTAATACCTGCACACTTGAACAACCCGCATAATTCGTGTATAAAGAGTAAATGATCAGCAGGATGGACAGTTCCATCCCCAACATAGTAGTTATCCATAACACGATCAATAATTCTTATAGGTATTTTAAAAACATCATTCTCAGCAGGTGGTGGTTTATCTACTACCTTAGCAGTGGTAGTAGCATTACCAAATGAGAAACTCAGTGAATTATCCATAACGAAAATAAAGCAACTAGCAGAAGTAAACAATACTCACAGTAGAAGTTTCCTTTACCAGTTCCACTCTCCAATAGCGCTTCACTCCCCGGCAACGGCGCCAGAAAATAGTCTTGATGACCCACAAGTATAGGGGGTGTATCGCAGTATTTTCGATAAGTAAGAGTGTCAAACCCAATGAGGAGCAGAAGGTGCTGGCTAGTGGTATGGATCAGGAATTCTCTACAAATACTTAGCAAACGGATTTTTAGGGGTTTTCGATAAAGCAAGTAAACAAAGTACGAGTAAATAAAAGACAGTAGGAACAAATGCAGCAAGTAGCCCAATCCTTTATGCAGCAAAGGACAAGCCGGTTGTATTACTTAAGATGACCAAACGTTCTCAAGGACACATGGGAAGGCTGTCAAGTGCTTTCGCTTCATATAGTTGATTAATCTTCTCTAGCTTGCTAAGTGTTGTGTGGGTGAACCTGTACTAATGTACCGCCCCATCCAAGACTAATACATACTTGTGATTATACCCCTTGCAAACATCCGTAAGTACAAGAAAGTAATTAAGGTAGAAACCTAACCACATCTTTAAACTCTAAGACCCTTACATCCCTTGTGCAATGGTTTCCTAACGGGGGTTCAGGTTTCTGTCACTCCAGCAACCCCTACGATTAGTAGCCAAAATACACAATGCATTCCCCTAGGCCCATATAGGTGAAGTGTCATGTAGTCGACGTTCACATGACACCACTAGAAGAAGTACACCAAACCGACAGAGATTCCAGTGCTGCCGGATCCACCGCGGAACTTCCGGCGGACCGGACCCCACGCCGACAAAATCGGCGACCGTCGGACCAACCGGCGCCCCACCGGAAACGCATACAGAAGCCCATTCCGGCGAGCGACCGGAATAACTGGCGACGACAGGAACTTCCGACGCTAGATCCGGCACCGCTGGACTTATTGCCGGAATCTCCCGTCTACGCACGGATCTGGGTTTAACGCCCTCGAATATTCCCCTTACTTACCCTTTTGCCTAATTTATTCCCAAACTATTCCATATTAGTGGCTGGCCTATAAATTGAGCCCCCACCCCCTAATGTATCCCTAGGCATAGATGATAGACTAAAGACACCCCTGTTGGGGGATACCCCCGGGTAGGGTCACGCCGGGGTTTAAAAGGCCGAGTTAGCCGAGGTTCGGCAAGGCCAAAGCGGACGCTGGCCGGTTCACCTCAAGGCAGGCCGAGTCTCGGAGTAACCCGGACTAGGGGATGTCCACCTAACGGAGCCTCGACCGACTTAAGCAGTAAGTCGGATAGGAGAATTTAACTTGTATGCAGGAACGGGTGTGGCCGGGTCAACTATGATCCGGGTCATATCTAGCTTCTAGGAGAAGGAAGGAATCTCGCTGGTCAAAAGGAACCCCGGAACGCACTGCATGAGCAAAGCAAACAGGGGCAGGACCACCGAGGCGTGGCCGACAAGAGGTGACGATGCTCGTGTCGGCTAACGCAGGCGCCGCAGAGGCTCACGTAGCCTCTGCATGGGTGACGCGGGGGAAAGCAACCCGGTCGGCTTACTATTTTGGGAGGAGGCATATTCCCTGGAATATACCTCCACGTATGCCCTAAGTAGAGACCTAGCCCCCCTATATAAGGAGGGCTAGGGCCTCTATAGAAGGGGTTCCGCTATTCTGATTGGTTTTAGGTTCTAAGGGTTGATCTCTGGTAGGTCTTGTACGGGTCTACTGTGGGTGAGAGTAAGAGAGTTCCTTCTTCCTCCTCTCGCCAATACAGCTCTAGGAGCACTTGTAACCTTGGAAGTAAATCATATATAAATCTTCTGTGTGAGGAATCACCTCATTATCCCTCCCTGGATTCCCCTAGTGCATTTAGTCCCCACCTTTAGCCTATCCATGGCATCTACCGTGACACCACCACGACAGTTGGCGCCCACCATGGGGCTAGCGGCGCTAGTAGGGGTGAAGATCCGGATGGGAAACCTCATCGGCACCGACAAACGCATCGTCTCTAGGCTCGTCCAGCGCTTTGGAGCGCTGGATTTCGTCAGCGACAACACTGGCTGCTTCGGCACACGTCCTCTACCGCGCAACGGCCTCTTCGTCAAGCTCGCACAAGGTCTACGTCGCTGTGGATGTATCCTGCGTTCATCCGCGGCACGTTGTCGAGGCGGGCGAGCCTCCCCTTAGCGTGGCTCACGGGGCGCGTATCACTCGCTCCCCGGACTATGCTGAGGTGATGATGACTACGCCTGGCGCTGGCACAAGAAAGGATCTGGCACCAGATCCGGAGGTAACATCCAAGGCACCAAGGAAAGGTAGAGGTCCTCCGCTAGAGAGGCCGGAGAATGTGTTGCGGGAAGCGATGGATAGCTTGGCAAACCCTATAGCAGCAGTAGTAGATCCGGCTCAGGCACAGGCCGAGCTAGAGGAGACTAGGCAAAAAATTCTAGAGGGTGCGAAAAAGATAGCTGCGGCTCAGTAGTCGTTGAACATGACGCCGCGTGAGTACGCAAAGGCAAACAAAGTTGATGCTGTAAAAGTAAAGGGGAGAAATCTCATGAGTGAAATGAACAAAGAGGGTGATACCAGGATTGAGGAGTCAGAAAACTGTTTGTCTGTGGGGCTGCTGAGGTACAGTACCCCGGCTAAGAACCTCAGAGCAGTAGATGCAGCAGCATCCGAGCTAGAGGGTCTTACGGGTGAAGCCCGTCAGAGGCAGCAAGAAAGGGTCAATGAGTTGGTTCGGATCGCGAACAGACAAAATGAGGAACTGCTCAGGGCAAACCCGAAGAGAGCTGGGGCCTCCAAGATCGTTCATTTGGCGGTGGGTAACCCGGAGAAATCCGCTGGAGCCGCATCCTCTCCTTATGGCGGCCCTAGGAGAGAAGAGGTAGTAACCTCGGTCAGAAGAAACAAACAGATCGTCCCGTATGACCCGACGAGGGCAGGGAAAGGAAAAGAAGTATAGAGAAATGATGATCGACGAAGTGTGAGCCGAGGTGAAGCTGGCCGAGGTAATCGCGACCAAGGCAATGTCGGTCAAGGAAATGCTGTGAACGGTAACGCCGGACAGTGTAACTCGACAGGACAACCGCAACAGCGGAATATACCAAGGCAAGAGCAAAGTGCCGGCCGGGGTATGCAACAGAGAGGCGCTCCAAGAGAGCAGGACCGGTATAATGATGGAGATTCGGAAATGGTGAATGCGGGATACCCAAGGCCGGACTATCATGTGATAGGGTCGAGATTGGGAAGCAGAGATTTGATGCCGGATGATGCCAGGCTAAAACTAGATCGACTGTATAGGTCGGAACAAATTGAGTGTCAAGGTCCTCCGGGTCCTGCATGTTTTGGGCCCCGGATTATGAAGGAGCCTCCGGTGCCTAACTTCCAGTTACCTAGAGGTACTAAGACGTATGACGGTAGTACAAAGCCGGAGGATTGGTTGATAAACTATGCTACAGCTGTGAAAATTGCTACAGGCAACTTGAGATGGGCTGTGAGATATGTACCCCAGATGTTGGAGGGGCCAGCGAGGGTGTGGTTGAACAATTTTCCACCCGGAAGTATTAACTGCTGGATAGATTTTGAGGAAATGTTTATTAGCAATTTCTCAAGTACGTATCAGAGGCCAAATAGGCCACAGACCCTAGCTACGTGTAAGAAAAGACCGAATGAGATAGACCGAGAGTTCTTAACCCGGTGGTGCACTGTGAGAAACTCATGTGAGGGCATGATAGAATCATAGGCCATAGCGTGGTTTGCGCAAGGATGCAGATATGCAAGCGAGCTGTGGCAAAAGTTGCAAAGGAAAATGCCAACTACACTGGCAGAGATGATCCGGATCGCTGATTCGTATGCTCTGGGTGATCCGACTCAACCTAGGCTCGTGTCAAACGAGTCAAATGATGAATACTATCAGAGAGACGGAGCAGGATCATCCCGGAGGAATGATTACAGAGGTAAAAGAAGAGATGACAGACCAGATCACCGGTACAATTCGCAACAAGTGGCAGTTGTGAATCAAGATCAGCCCGGAGAAGGGGGCAATCAACGTCAGAAAACTGGAGGGCAATGGACTCCGAGAAATGATGGCAAGAAAACTTGGACGCCAGAGCAAAAGAAACAGTGGCAAGAAAAGAAGGACCGTCCGAGGTATACTTATGAGTCAATGTTGGATCAGCCGTGTAAATTTCACACGCCAAATCCGAATAACCCAACGGGTCATACAACAAGGCAATGTGAGTGGATGCGCAAAATAGAGCAAGGTGGTTCGGGGAATGCTCAGGCACCCCGGAATGATCAACCTCGGCAGGAGTTACCCCGGCAGCAATTGCTCTCCGGAGCGAACATGCAACAGTTAATGTTGCCTCCCCCTCCGCCGAGGTATGATAACTATGAGAGAAGGGATGCCGTGCATAAAGTGGAAAACCAGCATTAACCGGATCAGAGGTACCCCGGAAATGAAGGGAGAAATGAGTACCGAGAGCATCATCAAAGTTACTGTGTGTTCACCACTGAGGAAACAGATAGAAAAAGCTTGCAACATCGACATATGGAGGTGAATGCGGTAATGCCCGCAGTGACGAGGTATATGCCTTGGTCAGATCAGGAAATTACCAGGAATATCAAAGATCATCCCAAGCTTATGCCAAGTCCTGGTTCGTATGCGTTGGTTCTGGATCCGACATTCATTGGGCCTAACATCAATGTAAGGTTCTCAAAGGTACTGATTGACAATGGCAGTAGCATTAACATCATGTATGCGGATACAATGCGCAAGTTAGGTATCTCGGAGAACATGCTCCAAGCTACAAGGACAACTTTCCATGGTATTGTGCCCGACATTTCTTGTGAGCCCATAGGCAAGGTCCGGGTTGACGTATTGTTTGGCACGAGAGAGAACTGCGAAACTGAAAATTTGGAATTCGAAGTGGTGAACTTGGAAAGTGCGTATCACGCGTTACTCGGAAGGCCAGCACTGAACAAGTTCATGACAAGCTATCACATTAGTTACTTGAAGATGAAGTTGCCCGGGCCAAATGGAGTGATTACCATTGCTGGGGATTTCCGACGTTCCATTGAGTGTGCGTCGGCCGGGTCTAACCTGGCCGAGTCACTCGTGATTGCGCAAGAGAAAAGGAAAATCCAAGAGGTGGCGGCATTGGCTCAGTCCGCGCAGCAGTATATGCCGACGCTGAGTAACCCGCATGGAAGTGTCTCATTCCAAGCCACAAGAGATACCAAGAAAGTTCCTGTTGATGATATGTTCCCAGAGCGCACCATAACAATTGGTGCCGGGTTAGGTGACAAATAGGAAAGCGCGCTCGTCAACTTCCTCCGTGAGAATCGGGATATTTTTGCTTGGTCCACACAGGACTTGCAAGGTGTTCCGAGGGAGTTGGCCGAGCACTCTTTAAATGTGAGACCCGGAGCAAAGCCGGTGAAGCAACCTCTCCGCCGCTTCGCCGAGGATAGGAGAAAGGTCATTGGAGATGAGATAGCTCGGTTACTAGCTGCAGGATTTATCATGGAAGTTCTTTACCCGGATTGGCTGTCTAATCCGATGTTGGTGGAAAAGAAGAAGGACGATCCGAATGTGGCGGTGGTTTGGCGTATGTGTATCGATTACATGAACCTGAACAAGGCGTGTCCAAAAGATCCATTTCCGCTGCCAAGGATAGATCAGGTGATAGACTCAACTGCTGGATGTCAATTGTTGTCGTTCATTGATGCATATTCTGGTTTCCACCAGATACCTCTGAATCCGGATGATCAAATAAAGACTGCATTTATCACCCCGTATGGGGCTTATTGCTATCGCACCATGCCGTTTGGTTTACGTAATGCAGGGGCAACGTACCAAAGGTGTATGCAAAAGTGTTTGCATGACCAAATTGGTCAAAATGTACAAGTGTATGTGGATGATGTGGTTATCAAGACTAAGGAAAGCAAAACGCTCCTTGACGATATCAGGCAGACATTTGCGAACCTAAGAAGGTTCCGGATGAAGCTTAACCCGGAAAAATGTACCTTCGGTGTCCCGGCTGGAAAGTTACTCGGACTTCTTGTCTCTAGCCGAGGTATCGAAGTTAATCCAACTAAAATCCGAGCCACTGAACAAATGGAACTACCAAAGTGTCTTAACGATGTCCAGAAGTTCACTGGTTGCCTGGCATCGTTGAGTCAGTTTGTATGTCGGTTGGGAGAAAAGGCATTGCCTCTCTACCAACTCATGAAAAAGTTGGACAAGTTCGTTTGGACGCCGCATGCCAATGAAGCCTTTGCCCACTTAAAGAAGATGTTAGCCACTGCACCAGTGTTAGCCTCTCCACTATCAAAGGAGCCAATGTTGCTTTATATAGCCGAAACCAACCGAGTTGTAAGTGCAGTGATAGTGGTGGAGCGCGATGAGGAAGGTAAGTCGGTGCAAAGGCCAGTGTATTACCTGAGCAAGGTATTATCAGCCTCAAAGCAGAACTATCCGCACTATCAAAAGGTGGCATATGGTGTGTACATGGCAGCTAAGAAGATGAAGCATTACTTTGAGGAGCATCCCATCAGGGTAATATGTGAGGCTCCTATATCCGAGATAATGAGTAACAAGGATGCGAGTGGCAGAATTGCAAAATGGGCAATTGAACTAGCTCCTTATGCGCCACAATATGACAGAAGAGAAGCAATCAAGTCTCAAGCTGTGGCGGACTTTTTTGTGGACTGGGCCGAGGTGCAATACGAACCGCCGCTACCAGATCCGAACTATTGGCGAATGCACTTTGACGGGTCAAAAACAAAAACCGGGCTAGGCGCCAGAGTCGTACTTACCTCGCCAAAGAAGGACCAGCTGAAATACGTGATGCAGATCCATTTCGCAGCATCAAACAATGTCGCTGAATATGAAGCACTTGTGCATGGGCTCAAAGTGGCAAAAGAGATTGGGATACGTCGGATCATGTGCTTTGGCGGCTCGGATTTGGTAGTACAGCAAGTGTCGGGACTGTGGGACGCCCTTCATCCAAACATGGCTCTGTACAGATTTCATGTGCAGAAGATATCTGGTTAATTTGAGGGATGCGAATTTCATCATGTACCCCGGGTGGAAAATGAGGCTGCTGACATGTTGTCGAAGCTCGGGTTAACCCGACAAGCAATTCCACCGGGTGTAGCATTAGAGCACCTTAGAAAACCATCTATTAGGCCGTCCCCAGAAATCGACTCATTTTACGTCCCGGAAGATACAGAATCCGGAGCTGTGCCCATGGACATTGACATGGGAGGTGGTGCACGAAACCCGGAGACTGCCTCGGCAAACCCGAGGACTACCTCAGCGAACCCGGGGACTGCTTTGCAAGACCCGAGGACTGCTCAGCGTGATCCGGTTGAAGTTATGTCGGTGGATCAGATGGAAATTAATGAGGATGTGTTCCCCGTGTGAGCAATACCGGCTTGGGCGCTACCTATATTTCAATTCCTGAAAGATGGAACTTTGCCCACTGAGGAGGTACTATCCAGGCAAACACAGAGGAGAGCTAAGGCATACACGATCATCAATTTCGAGTTATACAAAAGGAGTGTGACCAATGTCCTCCAGCGATGCGTTGACCCGGAAGAAGGGCTTGACATCCTCCGAGATATACATCAAGGGGAGTGCGGGCACCATGCCTCGTCCCGAGCCTTGGTGGCAAAAGCTTTCCGACATGGATTCTACTGGCCAAGTGCCTTAGAACAAGCAGAAGATCTGGTGAGGAAATGCAATGGTTGTCAGAGGTATGCTACCAAGACACATATGCCAATGTCGGAGCTCAAGACCATACCAATTACATGGCCATTTGCCGTATGGTGCTTGGATATGGTTGGCAGCAAGGGGGAATATGACTCACATTTTGGTCATGGTGGACAAATTTACAAAATGGATTGAAGTGAAGCCTATAAGAAAGTGTGATGGAGCTACGGCCATAACATTTCTCAAAGACATCATCTTGAGATACGGTTATCCTCACAGTATCATCACTGACAATGGCACAAATTTTGCGGAAGGAGCGTTTGCGCGTTTCTGCCAGGATAAGAAGATTCGGCTGGACATAGCCTCGGTAGCCCACCCCGCATCGAACGGAAAAGTGGAAAGATCCAACGGATTAGTATTATCTGGGATAAAACCCTGGCTCATTGATCCGCTGCAAAGATCAGCGAGGTGCTGGATAGAAGAACTACCAGCGGTACTGTGGAGTTTAAGAACAACTCCGAATCGATCAACAGGCTATACGCCATTTTTTCTGGTATATGGGGCAGAAGCTGTATTACCAGCCGACATAGAGCATGATTCACCTAGGGTCACCCAATACATAGAAGCCGAAGTGCAAGAAGCCCGGCAAAATGATGTTGATTTGCTGGAAGAAGCGAGAGAACTAGCATTGTCTAGATCCACCATATATCAGCAAAATCTCTGACGCTAAGTCTTTCGGGAAGGCGATCTGGTGCTCCGGTTGGTACAACGTACTACTGGCGAGCATAAATTATCCCCCCCATGGGAAGGGCCATTCATTGTGAGCAAAGCATTGCACAATGATTCTTATTATCTTATAGATGCAAAGCCACAGGAAAAGAACAAGGCGCACAGGTCCGGCGAGGAATCTAAGCGTCCATGGAATGTAGCTCTACTTCGTCCCTTCTACACTTAGCTAAGAAGTGTATGTATCCGAGTCTTCTCAGATGTCGGTATGTATGCCGGCAATGAGCCTATCAATGAAATGTTGGCACCTCGAGTAGTAACTCGGGGACTGCCTTAATAATATTTGTTATCTTTTATTATTTATACGTCAGCTAGAGTAAGTTGTTCTACTTAACTCGGTTTAGTAGTGTGTGGGCAGCAAAAACCCAACTCTTTGACTTGCTGTTGTCCAACAAGAATTGGCTTCATGGCAAGCAAGAGAACAAGTTTGGAATTGCTTAGCACATGAAAAACGACTAAGGAAAAGAACTTAATCGAGCCGACGTTTGTTTTCCGGACTAACCGTGTATTTAGATTCAAATTACTATGTTGAATTATTTTGAGCTAAGCCTAAAGTTTCCAAGTATTGTTAAAACAATTTTTGAAGCTCAGATTCGTAAGTTGTAAAACCGAATCAAGGTAGACACGAACCAAGCCAAAAGATTGGACGAACAAGAAAATGAAACTCAGGGACTACGCCCAAGCTAATCCGGCATAAGAAACTTAGTAGCAAAATATCACATGCATACTGGATACAATTCCACCCGGCATACCGGGGATCTGACAAGTTTTCAAGTGTTTTCACTCAAGGAGCAGCAAGAGGAGGAAGTTTGGCATCATCTTCACCGTCTTCGATATCCGAGGCATCGTCCTCTCCATCCTCGTCCGAGCCATCTTCAACGTTCTCAACCTCTTCTTCACCAGCGGCTTCCAGGAAGCTCGGTCCCTCAGTCCATTCATGAATGGGAGCATATTCGATGAGGCTATGGGCGCAAGCCTGGCGCCGAGCTACCCACTCCGGGTCATTGGTCCATTTGGACCCGGTGCGCAAGCGCGTCAGGAGGTTGAGATCGATCTTCTCGTACCACATGAGTATATGGTGAAGAACGGTATCAGCTGCAGCACGTCCAGCAGACTCCCTCCAGAGGTCGAGCTGGGTCTCGATTTCCATTAACTTCGCAACAAGAATTGTGGTAGTCTCTGGAGTGTCTTCTCCAGGCCAGAACTTGTTGAAGATTCGGACTGCAACGTCGAGGATATCCCTGCCATAGTTCTTGATGCGTTCCACGCGAGATGACAGGCTGACCAATAGGTCCTCCATGTCATAAGGAATCTCCTCACCGCCAGGAGCAGCGGGAGTACCCCTCTCTCGGTGGAAATCTGCAACTGCAGTGCTCGCGATGGCAGTGCCTTCAGGAAATTTGCCTGAAAACGAGACAAGAGAAACAAGTAAGAGAAAAAACATGTGAAGTAACCCAGAGAAATATGTCGGATAAGGGAAAGGAGCTTACGTGATATATGGCTGAGGATCCGGGTCAACTCCCTGGTACAGTCATCACGTCTTTTGCGAAGCTACACGAGTTCAGCATTCATCGACTTAAGCTCAGTGTCGGCCTCCTTGAGTAGATCCTGGCCCTTGGTGATTCGGAGATTGAGGCGCTCCCGCTCTTCAGTGTAGTCCTAGCCAACCTTTTGGAGCTCGGACTGGTGCTGTGCTTTCATTTTCTCCATCTCGGCCTTGAGCCTGGCGATCTCATCATCCTTGGTCTGGAGGAGGGCGAGCTCATCGTTTTTCTTTTTGAGCTCGGCTTGATGCTGTCCTGCTTGTTCGAGAAAATGCAGCATCATATCAGGCATGGGCACACTATCTTCAAGAGATGCTGAAATAGTGTATTGACCCGACAGAGCCGAGGTATGAATGTTCGCCGAGCCAAGGAGAAAAGGAGATGGAAAGCATAGCAAGGTCGAACAAAAGTAACTTACCCTTGATCTGATCCAAGTTCTTCCTCATAAGCTTGTTCTCAGCCTCCACCCCAGCTGCGGAAACCGAATGATAGGTTAGTTCGGCAGAGGAAAATGAAGAAACACGGAGAAGTGCAAAGGAAGAAACTTACCCCTTTTCTCGTGTTCAGCGAGAAGTGCATTATGCTTGGCGCGCAGCGTCTTATGGGTATCAAGGAGACGTTGAAACTCAGCGCTACGACGGTTGGTGGTCACCTGCAGAGGGTACAAAGATATAACTTAGCCTTGTGCATATTCGAAGTGTACAAAATCCGGGCCAAGTGGAACTTAACCCGGCTCTAGGTGTGTGCATATTCGAAGTGTACTAAATCCGGGCCAAGTGGAACTTAACCCGGCTCTAGGTGTGTGCATATTCGAAGTGTACTAAATCCAGGCCAAGTGGAACTTAACCCAGCTCTAGGTGTGTGCATGTTCGAAATGTACTAAATCCGGGCCAAGTGGAACTTAACCCGGCTCTAGGTGTGTGCATATTCGAAGTGTACTAAATCCGGGCCAAGTGGAACTTAACCCGGCTCTAGGTGTGTGCATATTCGAAGTGTACTAAATCCGGGCCAAGTGGAACTTAACCTGGCTCTAGGTGTGTGCATATTCGAAGTGTACTAAATCTGGGCCAAGTGGAACTTAACCCGGATCTAGGTGTGTGCATATTTGAAGTTATCAAGGAGCTACATTAGTTTTCTAAGGAGCATCCGGCCGAGTAACAAGTTACTCCCCCGGAGGCTCGGGGAGTAATGGTTATATTACTAAATACCTACAACTTTCTAAGGAAAACGAGTAACGTACCTCCATCATCCGACCCGCGATGTTGAGCGCCTTAAAGGCGGTGTTCATTTGAGCGGAGAATTCGGCAGGACCGAACTTCTCCGGGAGATCAGCGTCTTGGACTACCTCTGCCTTGTTCCAATTCATGATGAATTCAATCAGGCTCAGAGGGTATCACTCGCCGGTGGGCATATGGGGCGCCACCAAGCCCTTCGCATGCGCCTCTTTCCTCTCAACCAGGGCAAGGGCCGGGCTGGTGTGCAGAACAAGTTGATGTGCATCAGCTGGCTCGGCAGCGACGTCCTTCGGGGCTGGAGACTTCTTGGGAAGCATGGATGCGAGAGTGCGTTGTCCAGCCTCGACGGATGTTGTCCTAGTGGTGTCAGGGGCCTTTTTGCCCTTGGGCTGTTGGGAGGAAGAAGTGGTCGCAGTAGATTTCCCCTTAGGAGCTGCCTGGGTACTTCCTCGCCGAGACTGAGAAGACTCGGACGAGGCGGAGGAGCTTGGAGCTGGTGCTCTTGATGCTGAACTTGGTGCTGCTGCTGATGTTCTTGTTGCCGGACTTGGTGCTGGAGTTGATGCTGGTGCTGAGGTAGTCTCGGTGGTTGCGGGTTGCGGCGTAGCCGAAGTCGTGGATGCCGCTGCCTCGGCTGGGCTAGTCTCCCCCGCTCCAAGGTTACCCCCTCTTGACGAGGTGGAGCAGAACCTGGAGCAGCCGCAGAACCCTCTGGAATAGGGATCAGCGGGCGTGACTCGTCATCACGAGGGGGAGAAGGGCTAAGTCGGAGCGGCGAAGAGATGCTAGATCCACTCTGGGGGACCTCCACCGCAGCCCTGCCGAATCAAATAATGTCAAAAGAGAAACTAAAACAATGCAAGGAAGAATAAATTGCAGAGGGAAAGAAGGCTTACGCATCCGAGGTCAGGGGCTCCTTGGGTTTCTGAGCCCTTCGTGCTGGGGTCTTGCCTGCTGGCTTGGAGGCGGTTTTGTCTCCGGACTTCTTTTGCCTTTTGGGGGGCTGAGAAGGTCCGGAGGAGGAACTTGATGCAGCTCCACGCTTCTTCTTCGGCGCTACCGGAACAGGTTCACCCGTAGCAAGGGGAGGGTCCTCGTGGATCTGCCCACCGGGGTTAGCTGATGCTGGAAAAGCATAAGAAAGGGGGACAGCGTCAACAGCTTCCATCACCTCCACATCCGAGTCATCTTCATCATCAGGCCAATCTCTAATAGAAGAGAGTTTACCGGTGGGTCGCTTCGTAGCGTCGGGCATCGGGAGCAACATCTCCTGATCCGGCTCTTCCTCGTTCGAGGTCTCCCGGTCAGGCGCCCACTTATGGGATCGGTGCCATCTTCTAGGGTCTGCTGAAGGAATAGCTAAGGAAAAGAACAGACAATAGAGTTAAAAATGCAACAGCGACCGACATGAGGTTTAATTCGGAGAAAGTTTGCGACACAAAACTTACCACGGGAGGAGGCCTATTATGGCAGAAGTGCTCAATGCCCCACGTCCACTTAGAGGAGAAGTCCTTGTGCGTGGTGAAGAGAGCCTTGACCCGGCGATAGATCTCCGTGTTGCTCAACTCGAAGGACGAGGTCTGGTTGGGGTCGTGGCCCCAGCTCATGTGGAACACCTTGTGAGTGCACTTCTGGAGGGGGGAGATCCGGTTGCGGACGAACATGATCATGGAATCCTCGTTGCGCAACCCGAGCTCCTTCAGCTCCGCGAACCTTTTGTTGACCAAGTTAGCCAAGGCTGTGGGCTTCTTGGGGACAACGTCCCACAACTCTGGGTTAGGAGGATCCTGAGCATAGGGGAGTAGCCGGATCAAGTCTTTAGTGCCCGCATTCCGGACATAAAAGAAAGTCCGGGCCCATCCTTTGCAGGAGTCCAGCCCGGTGACCCGGGGGAAAATGGACAGCCTCCGGGGTGAGATGGACGCAGCTCCGAACTGAGTGAGCTGCTTGTCCTCCGGAACAAGTTGAATGTTCGGAATAACATTACGACGAAGGCCAAAAAACCGGATCCGTAGCTCCTTCGTGGGCCATAGTCCGGCATAGCCTTCGATCGTGGAGGCGAAAGCGGAAAGAGAAGTAATTGCGTTGGTAGGAAGGTGGTGTGGCTGGAGTTCGTAGGTGCTTAACCAGTCATGGAAGAAGTCGCTGACCGGCAAACCGAACCCCCGTTGGAAGTGGGACAAGAACACGACGTACTCACCCGGATTGGGCGAGGGGGCGAGTTCGGCGGAGGCGAGGCGCGCGGTGACGCCGGCGGGGATGCGTCTGGTGCGGTAGAGCCAGTCCAGGTCGTCTTGGCAGACCCAAGACCCGGCCCACGCACCTCGGTCCGCCGTGGCGAGGTCTTCCTCCATCTCTTTCTCAGCGACGGCGAGCTCCTCTTCTGTCATCTTGTGTTTGCTGCCCTCACTGGCGCTAGCGGCGGTGGGGGCAACGGCCTAGATTGACAACGACCCGTGGCGGAGGAGGCGCGTAGCGGTGGCGGCGATGCAGAGGCATGGGGAAGCAGTGCAGCGGCGACGCTGCTACTTAGAAGCAGTGGCGGCGCCGCTGTCGCAGGGAAGACGAAGGAGAAGAAGAGCTAGAGGCAGAGGGGCGCGGAAGGAGGAAAAGACCTAAGGGGTGCGCCCCTCCCCTATTTAACCACTCCCTCGAGGGGGAAGTGGGATCGTGTCATGCGGGTACGCCACACGGTGTGGCCGTGTATGTCCCGCGTCAACCAATCAGCAGCGAGCCACACGGAAGGCCACAGGGTGTAGATGATCCCATGACGTGACGCATTGATGTGGTAAACAAGGAGGAAGGCGTGACGTGACCCGTGTGCAGTGATAACTGACAATTACTGCGGCGGTTACTATGGCTGGCCCTTAAAATGAGACAACCTAATGATTAGCCTCCACGTGGGTTAGCGTACGAGAGAAGGAAAGAAGACTCGGATGAGACCGTGGTAACCCGGCCAACAAGTGAAAACTTGGAATGTGCCAAGGGAAAGTAAAACCATGAGGTCCAAAATAAGGTGGTAACCCGGCCAGCAAGTGAAAACTTGGAATGTGCCAAGGGAACGTAAATCCTATGATCCGAGATAAGGAGGTAACTCGGAGATAACGTCCAAAGCACAGTGAAATTGAACCTGATGTGGCCTTAGCGGCCAAGGCATCTAAGACCGCACCAGCTTCGGGTACTAATGTTGGGGGGATACCCCCAGGTAGGGTCACGCCGGGGTATAAAAGGCCGAGTTAGCCAAGGTTCGACAAGGCCAAAGCGGACGCTAGCCGGGTCACCTCAAGGCAGGCCGAGTCTCGGAGTAACCCGGACCAGGGGATGTCCACCTAACGGAGCCTCGACCGACTTAAGCAGTAAGTCGGATAGGAGAATTTAATTTGTATGCAGGAACGGGTGTGGCCGGGTCAACTATGATCCGGGTCATATCTAGCTTCTAGGAGAAGGAAGGAATCTCGCTGGTCAAAAGCAACCCTGGAACGCACTGCATGAGCGAAGCGAATAGGGGCAGGACCACCGAGGCGTGGCCGACAAGAGGTGACGACGCTCGTGTCGGCTGACGTAGGCGCCGCAGAGGCTCACGTAGCCTCTGCATGGGTGACGCAGGGGAAAGCAACCCGGTCGGCTTACTATTTTGGGAGGAGGCATATTCCCTGGAATATGCCTCCACGTATGCCCTAAGTAGAGACCTAGCCCCCCTATATAAGGAGGGCTAGGGCCTCTATAGAAGGGTTCCACTATTCTGATTGGTTTTAGGTTCTAAGGGTTGATCTCTGGTAGGTCTTGTACGGGTCTACTATGGGTGAGAGTAAGAGAGTTCCTTCTTCCTCCTCTCGCCAATACAGCTCTAGGAGCACTTGTAACCTTGGAAGTAAATCATATATAAATCTTCTGTGTGAGGAATCACCTCATTATCCCTCCCTAGATTCCCCTAGTGCATTTAGTCCCCACCTTTAGCCTATCCATGGCATCTGCCGTGACACCACCACGACAACCCCCTTTGTGGAATATCTAGTTTTGCCTCATCCCCTTGGTAAAGGGGGCCTACTATCGTCACCACCTTGTTGGAGTTTGCATCGCGCCTCCCTCGTTGTACAAGGCCTTAGCATCGGTGCCCTTTGCCAAGATGTCAAGACCCTCTGCAAGGTGTTCTTTCCTCTCCGCTTGGGATCGAGGGAGCACGTTGATTGATCTTTCCTTATGAGGATTTCAATCGGACCGGTGGCCACCGACAGGAGCAATCGACCTTATATCGTGTGAGTTTTGTGTGTGTTCATCGTGTTCTTCGTGAGGTGTGCGTCCGCTTCCACTAGCTTCTCCCTTTCCCCTCGCTTTTCGATCGATTTTACCATGATATCCGTGAAGATCGGGCCACCCACGAGGTTATCCCTCAACATCTGGTATCAGCAGATTTGGTTGCCATGGATTGCTCATCGATTTGGTCTTTTTCCCCATAAATTCGAAAAATTTCACCAAAAATAGCCCCAATTCGTGTTTTGGATCGATTTGTGATTTGAGTGTGTTTTGGTAGGTTTTGATATGTGGATTCTTTGCTAAACCTGTTGATCTACCTTCCCCTGCGTTCCCATGGCCTAATTTCACCATTTACCCCTCAGATCTAAGGTTTTTTATCAAGTTTTTTTCCGCGGAAAATCACGTTTTTCGCGTCCCGAACGCGTTCCGGTGCTAGGTCCGGTGGACCGATTCAGACGCCGAAATTTCCAGTCAGAATTTCGGCAAAACCGGCCCAACCGTCGGAAATTCCGGTGCGAATTCCGGTCCGCCGATTTGGGCGCTAACAGCTTCAGCTCTGCGCCGATTTGATAATAACTTTTGCATACGAACTTGGATTTTGGTGTTCTTTAGATCGTTTCAAAGAGAAGATGGAGCTCTACATCATTATCTAAGTGGTTCATGCTATCTACTCCATCCAAATTTTGTGAGCAAGGCGGAATTCAACAATAAAGGGTAAAGATCGGCGAGGAAAGGTATATAAATTTCGCGACTTCTCCCTACTTGCTTTCCTTTATGAGATACACTATCTTTGCGATCAACAAACATCTATTGAGACTAGTTCCTCCTATGTTGCTTGGTCTATGCACATTTGATACCTTGTAGAATTCCGAGCAAAAGTTGTGAGCGTGCTATCTCATATAATTATCTTGTATAGTTGTTGGCACAAGGAAGAGGCAAGTAAAAAAATAAAAGGAAAAATAGAAAAAAATAGAAAAGAAAAGAAAAGAAAAAAGAAAGAAAAGAAACAAACAAACAAGTGCCTCATAGAATAGGAAGCACAAGCTCGATGAACATCATATAGGTGGTACTTATTATGCATATCTTGTAGCCCACCAATTTTATAGCAATCGAACTAGCGTCTCTCCTTGCACTTGTGTGACACGAGCTTATAGTCTTCGCTAGGTAATCATTTGGTCCTTAGCTCACTTTCATCGTCGCACAAGTCCCATTTATCCCACCGCGTGTGTTTCCTTGTACATATTTCCTATATCTTGTGGATTGACTTGTTTTTCTTTGTGATCATCGTGGTTCTTTATTTGCCATTACAACATCTTGATTGCGGATTGTTTCTTGACATGTCACCTTCCATACCCATCCACAATAAGTTTTGTGTGTTTGTTTTTTAGTGGTTAGTTGGTTTCAGTGTTCCGCGTAAACTTCACTTTACTTGGTTTTGATTGCTCTTGAAGTGTGGCCACTTGCACGATACTATGTTCCAAGGTAAAGTAAGGTTTGACGTTGCATCCCTAACCCCCCTACCACTTCCATATACACCACTTGGTGTTATGAATCATGTCTAGGGACTCCGGAACCGAGGATGATTTCTATGAAAATCCATGATGCGCCACCATGACTACGACTCCACAAGTATAGATGACATGACGGAGCACTACACCGACAATGGATCCACATGCTTTGAGGACCCGGAGCACTTCATCTACGACGACTCCACATGCATGGAAGATATGGAGCACGTCATCAACTATGTCTCCTCAAGCATGGAGGAATTGGAGCTCTACATCAACAATGGCTCCTCATGCATGGAGCACTACACCAACAATGGCTCCACATGCTTGGGTGATATGGAGTACTACATCAACAACGACTCCCCAAGAATGGATGACTTCGAGTGCTACAACGATGACGCCTCACCAAGCATGGAGGACATGGCAAATGTCATCATCTTCAAGGGCTCTTTCACAAGCCATGAACAATACCTCGATCGCTTGAAGATGGAGGACTACTATGCCAATCTAGCGAAGGTGCATCATCCAGAAACCATGACCTTCAAGCCCAAGCATGCCACACCAAAGGGCACCACCTACTTCGATGATCCACCTCCAAGGCGTCGAACGCCACCACCTACATGGCATCATGCACCACCATCTCCAAGGCGACGAGCGCCATCACCTCCAAGCCACCAAGCACCACCATCTCCAAGGCGTCAAGCACATCTACCTCCAAGGCAAAAAGTGCCACCGCCTACAAGAAGAGTGGCGCCCCAACATCATCTTCCAAAAGAGGCGCCACTAAGCAAGAATCTTCATCGACAAACATCCTCTAGAGATCACCGCCAACATCAAGAGGATACAAGACATCGTCAAAGGCATATTCATCACCTCGAGAGTGCCAAGATCCAATTGGAGAAGTTGAAAAGCAACCTCGTCAAGTTCAAGAAGGACATGGACGACAACTTCGCCAAATTTAACGAGGCAAGCTCACGAGTGCGCCAACTAGATCAACCTTCGGCAAGGCACGCCAAAGACCTCCGTCGACACCATCATAAGGCACCTTCAACTACTCATGCCACCACCAAAATGGCACCAAGAGCAAGCTCAAGCTACAACCACACCCCTCAACATGTGGTATCTCCTTATATGGCCACCACCACAATGGCACCCCTATGCTACAAGTGCAACGACCAAGGTCACTACCCATGGGCATGTCCAACCATCATATGCGGCAAGTTCCAACACCAAGGTCATACGTTTTGGGAGTGCACCGCTACACAAGCCAAGGTGGTCCCGACAAAGGATGAGAAAGCTCCAAGCTAAGAGCCTACCCTAAAAGATGGCGACGACAAGGTCAAGAATGGTGAGCATGGGATTTTCCCTTCACCAAAGGAGGCGCATGGAGTTGAGCACACCGAGCCTATCTATATATGCTTGAGTGATGATGTGGTACCAATCCCATGTGAGTATGAGAGCCACGTAGCCCACTTGAGTGAAAACAAGAGTGAGATGAGCGACTCCACCATACGTGAGATTGAGTACTTCCATTTGGAGGGCATGAGTGATACACCGAGTGAGTTGAGAGTGGTAGTTGATAGGTCTTGTGAGACCACTTTGATTTCTAACAACTTACCCTCTACCTCTAGTGTGTTTTCTCATGATGTGATAGGTTCCATGGATCAAGAAGAGACAAGCTTGGAGATGATGATGCCTCCGACCAAGAAGACGTACATGGAGGATGAAGATGATGCCATCCCCATACTAGATGAAGAAGTCACCCACATGGAGGCCAATACTACCACAGCACCCACTTTATATGAGAGGTATGGACAAGGTAAGAATACGGGTGTTGATGATGCCATGATCCCACTAGTGGACATGATGATTTGTGATGACTTGCATGATATGGATGATACTTGTGACATGGCATATGTTCCACTCTTATTCCCATGTACTGATCTTGCTATGCATCATGATGACCATGTGGATTCCTTTTATTGTCATGATATTGCCATAGACATGATATGCTCTAAACGTTACGTTGATGACATCATTACTTGCACCTTGTTGAACAATTGCTCTTTCCAATGTTTTGCTTGCAATCATGATCAAAATGATACCCCTCGGACAATGCTTTGTCATGGTTGTTTTACAACTTCTCCCGTTGCTTGCAATAATATGAATACTTGCTCTTTCACTTGTTTTGCCTGCAACAACAATTATCATAAGTTGTCTATTGAGATAGCCCCCATAGCTTTCTCAAATTTTGGAGATTTTGATGATTTCCATGATAAGCATGTTCCCCACGTGCATACTCACCATGCATCTATTTTACACTTGATTGACATTAATGGTGATGTGCACAAGAAGATATACGTCATGACGGATGATGTGTTTCTCTACCACGCACACATGTTCTTCCTTTTGTGTTTGTTGTGTGTAGGTACCCGCACAAGAATGCCAACCTCGGTTGAGCATGAGTTGACAAAAAGAGCTCTCCCAAGTGAGTTCAATATCGAACCCAGCTCTGATAGCTTTTGCATGCTTTGCATCTTTCATGTTGGCAAATTTCTCTTTCATATGGTTAGCTTGCAAGCATGTTAATGGTATTCTTTCACCTTGTGACAATCATGTTTCGTTGCTATTAGATATTGATGCTTTGTGTGTTGCAACAAAAATGTTGAACAATTTCTCTTTCCGATGTTTTGGGTACAACCATAATGCCATTATGAGCATGTATTGTCATGAGAGCTTCCAAGTATCTCGTATAGTTGTTGCAACAAACATAAGGACCACTTGCTCTTTCATATGGTTTGTTTGCACACTTGTTGATTTTGCTTTCGCTTGCGATACTCCTATGCCCATAATCTTTGTTTTTGATGATTTGTGTGTGGCATCCAACACGTCGAACAATTTCTCTTTCCAATGGTTGGTTGACACACATAATGATGTTGTTTTGGATATTCTTCCGCATGTGTTTTTGCTGAATTCTCCTAGCTTTGCATAAAAGATGTTGATCAATACTTTAGTCAATTGCTTTGAGTGCCACACTAAGATGCTTTATGGAGTTTTTGAGTTCCCACATTTGGATGATGTTCAAATGATTTCCATGCACTTTGACCTTGCATATGCATCCCGTTTGCTATACTTGAGTTGTGCTAATAGTGTTGTGAAGAAGAATGGACATGCCACAAATGACATGCTCCTCTATCACACACAAACATATGTTGCTTGGTATTTGTTGTGTGAAGGTACAATTGCATACGCGTCAACCTCTATGGACCATAAGTGGACAAGACGAATTGAAGAGAGTTACCTATGGCTTCCTTTCAACGAGTTATCTCTACACTATAAGGTGACTTCCTTCTACTTGAGGACTCATGCTATAATCTTCATGAATTGGCTACACTTTGTGTGTTGCTTCGCTTTTGTTATGAGCTTTGTAGGCTTCATGGAAGGCGAAGGAACATTGAAGTGTTGTTAATTCAATCTTCCCAAGGACGACAATATGGTGAACCCCAGGATCAAGAAGGTCTCTCGACATCTTCTACTTTGTGATGAGCATGTAGATTCGAGGACGATTCTTTTTGAAGAGGGAGATGATGTAGCTACCACATCAAGGTCTCCAACTTATGCCAAGTCGTCATGGACTCCAAAGGTGAACCTGTTCCTCTATACGAGCCCAATTCCTACACTTTTGAATGGTATACTACTTCATACTCCATCCCATTATCATGATAGGTTCACACCGAAAAGCACGGAGTCAAGGTAGGAAGCACCAAGGACCAAGCTCGACAAGACGAAGGCTTGGAAGAGGAGACGGAAGAGGCAGAGCCAAACTTGTGGAGATTCCGGCACTGCCGGATCCACCGACAGAACTTTCGATGCTAGAACCAGCGGACTAGACCCCACACCAAAAAAACTAGCGACCGCCGGACCAACCAGCATCCCACCGAAAAAACATACAGAAGCCCATTCTGGCGAGCAACCGGAATAACTGGCGACGATCGAAACTTCCAGCGCCAGATCCGGCGCCGCCGGACTTATTGCCGAAATCTCCCGTCTGCGCACGGATCTGGTTTGATGCCCTGGAATATTCCCCTTACTTACCCTTTTGCCTAGTTTATTCCCAAACTACCCCCATATTAGTGGCTCGCCTATAAATAGAGCCCCCACCCCCTCATGTATCCCTAGGCATAGATGATAGACTAAAGTCACCCCCTTTGTGGAATCTCTAGTTTTGCCTCATCCCCTTGGTAAAGGGACCGACTATCATCACCACCTCATTGGAGTTTTCATCACGCCTCCCTCGTTGTATACAAGGCCTTGGCATTGGTGCCCTTTGCCAATACATCAAGACCCTCTCCAAGGTGTTCTTCCCTATCCGCTTGGGATCGAGGGAGCACGTTGACTGATCTTTCCTTGCGAGGATTCTATCGTACCGGTGGCCACCGGCGGGAGCAATAGGCCTTGTATTGTGTGAGTTTTGCGTGTGTTCATTGTTTTCTTCGTGAGGTGTGTGTCCTCTTCCGCTACCTTCTCCCTTTCCACTCGCTTTCCCATCGATTTGACCACGAGATCCGTGAAGATCAGGCCACGCACGAGGTTACCCCTCAACACATAATCTGTATCATATAATAAGATTAATGTTAATTCTTCAAAAGGTATGCTTATTAGTTTGCAAAATCAATCACCGATGACCCCTATACCATGTGTGGAGGCAGCCGGCCACACGATCGATCCATAGCGACAAAGCAACTTAGGGGTACCTGGTTTTTCGTGGTATTGCCGACAAGTAAGCCATAGAGGGGTCCTCATAGAGCATGTTTAGAGACGTGGGGTAAGCCAGAGAGTTGGTGGGTACGAGGTAACACAGATTACTCAAGTTCAAGTCCCACAACGGTTGCAGAACTCTACTCCTGCTATAAATCACTATAATGGCAATACGCCGAGTTATAGAGATCGGTTCACTGTGCGAGGTGTTATATGTTGTACGTTGAGTGTTGCCCTAAAGTCTCCCACATGTCTGGTTTATAAAGGCACCAGAACCTAGGGTTACAGAGAAAGGATCTTGACGGACAAGGTAAAGAGTCCTACACTAATACTAGCTAGTCTTCGCGTCTTGTACTCCAAGGCTCCGAGTATGTTGTTGACTCCTGCGTAGCCTTCCTTTATCCAGCATGGGCCTCCCTTTAGTATCCGTCTAACTAGGCTGCCCAACAGGCCATGGGCCATGATACCAACTGTGGGCCACCCAGGTTAGCCGGATTAGAGAGATGCTATGGTGATACCCATTTAGCATATCCCCAATAGTAGCCCCTAGAGGACTTTGAGATCTTGCGCCGTCTTTCCCTCTTAATCTTGAATGCTCCGTCTAGGTGATGCCGGAAATTTGTCAAGAAATACCTCGAAGGTCTCCCAAAGAACCCTGCAATCCTCTCTGTCTTCGTGATGTAGCGGGAGACTCTTTGAGTCTTTATTTCTAGAGCCGGATATCTTCCATCTTCGATGGAATCTTCAGATGTGACTACTCCACTACAACGGTCAGAAGATGGGCTACAAGCTGCGCTACCTTGAAACTTACAAAAGGCAGTGAATCAATCATTAGCTATTTTTACGCACGCAAAATCCAAAACGTTAAAGTGGCAAAGACAGAGGACGTGGCAAAATTACTACGCAAGCTCATTTCCATGTCAGTAACACTTCGTCCGTTAGGTCTCTCTGCACGAATCTTGACGTTGGGCCTATATATATTAACTGTGGCTTAGGCTTTTACTTTTACCCGCATTCTTCCCATGCGTCTTTGTCTTCCTCCAGCCGCGTGACCATTCGAGCTTTTCGAGGAAAACCCTAACCAGAGCTTTCTACCTTCCTCCACCATGGAATGGCCTCCATCAGCTCTGCTCCCTCAACGGCGGCGACTCCCGAGGTTTGAATGGAGCCATCCTAGGGAGTGACCATCCCACCAGAGGGGGATGTCGTTCCTATCTCCGCCGCGGTGGAAACCACCGGCGGTGACCCAAAACAGGCGGCGTCAGAAGCTGCAGAAGAAGAGGGCGACTCCCACAAGGGAGTGTGGAGGGGCTCTGACCTCTCCGTCGAAGATCTGGAAGAATTAATAGCCGAGGGGTATCTCCTTGCGACGGAAGGTTTGGTCTGGAGACCGACACCGACCGGCGAGGTGACTCCTTCTCCCCAAACTGGAGAGAGAAAGTGTACCTAAAAGCTCAGTTGGTACGGGGCGTAAGCCTGTCAGTCTCGGACTTCTTCCTAGATGTCCTTCGTTACTTCCGGGTACTTCCCCACAACCTCTCTCCCAACAGCATCCTCGTACTCAGCAACTTCATAGCTGTGTGCGAAGGATACCTAGGAATCAAGCCTAGGTTAGATCTATTTGTCTACTTTTTACCGTCAAGAGAGAGTCCGGAGAGTCCAAGGAGGAATGGCAGATCTGCAGAACCATTAGCTTTAAGATCCGGCATGCCGGTGCTTCCCCGACATCGTAGGCCACAAGTCTTGCAAGAATTGGCAGCGCACATATTTCTATGGCCTAGACATTCCTCTGCCCAACTGTCTTGAGACGTATCCTGACTTCGTCAATGGGGCCACCGCCGAAGCACCCACCTAGAGGTCCCCAGCCTCCCTCCCGTCTGACGAAGAAGCCAACCGCGTCGTAAGGCGGATCGAATGGCTCGTAGACGGAGGTCTGACGGGCTTGGACCTAGCCATGTGCTGGTTCACTAGGCGGATCCAACCTCTGCAGCATATTGCCAAGTTGATGTGCAAGTACTCCAAGAGCCAGAAGGATCCCATGCGTATATCGCAAGATAACTTCTCCATTGACTCCATCAAGCTCCAGCTAAAGGACACAGTTAAGGTGAAAGATAGGAAGCGTGGCTTCAAGATCACCTATGACATGTTCGAATGCGGCAAGTTCCTAGAGGTAGCTTATGTTTCCTTGGTTACTCGTTATATTTACTCTAAGGTTTTTCTGTCTTGAAGTCACCAATTTAACACTCCTTTGTCCTACAGCTGGCGACCTTGGCGGCGGATCGGATGGCCTCCCAGGTCTATGATCCCAAGCTTAAGGATATCTAGGTGGTGTCCGACGATGATGCATCCAAGGATCCTCCAGCTCCGGCGGCACGAAAGCGGAAGCGCTCCACCTTTGACGCTGCTGCCGAGGGCAAGAAGAAGAACATATCGGAGAGTGGAGTCTCTAAGAAATCCACTGATGCCTTAGAAGCAGAGAAGAAGAAGTCTACCAGCATCCCCTTAGCTAGGTCGTCTGCTATAGTGTAAGTTCATTCATTCACCGACTTTAATTTTCATTGCACCTATTCAATTCCTTTGCTTATACTGAGTACATTTCAGGAAGAGATCCTGTGTTGGCTTGAATCGATCCTCCAAAGATGTTGGAGGGTCCAAAAATATGCTGACCAAGGATATGGCAGCCAAGTCCTCTCCCACCACTTCTCCCCCAACTCCTGCCGCCAAGCCTGTTACAGGCCCCATTGGGCCTTCATCCCCCATCATCCCTGAAACCTCCGTCATGGAGATTGACATCGATCCAACAAAGCATGTCTCAGGCTCTGCCGACATGGATATATGCCTAGTGGCCAGGCAACACAGGAGAGTACTGTTGGCGTGTGGTTGACGTGGGAGCTTCTTTTTCTTTAGTCCCCGGCAACGGCGCCAGAAAAGAGCTTGATGTCTACGCACTTCTATTCTTGCAGACAGTTGTTGGGCCTCCAAGTGCAGAGGTTTGTAGAACAGCAGCAAGTTTCCCTTAAGTGGATCACCCAGGGTTTATCGAACTCAGGGAGGAAGTGGTCAAAGGTATCCCCTCTCAAGCAACCCTGCAATCAAGATACAAGAAGTCTCTTGTGTCCCCAACTCACTCAATTCACTTGTTAGGTGTATAGGTGCACTAGTTTGGCAAAGAGATAGTGAAATACAAGTGGTATAGATAGAAGACAACGGTGCTAGAAAATATCTTGATGGCGTGGAAGAGAGTAAAGGAAAACTGAAATAAAGATGGAAGCAAGCAAACATGTAACAAATCTAGTTGCAAACGGTGTTTCAATGCTTAGAAACAAGGCCTAGGGATCATACTTTCGCTAGTGAACACTCTCATATAAATATCTTCCCTTCATGATACTACTCTGACCTACTCTCCGGTTGGACACTCTAATCCATGGTAGGGCTATAACAGCACTCCTCAAAGTTTGCTTTCCCCATCTAGATAACCCCACACTGTCACCTTGAGCACTAGATGGTTCGAACAAACACCACAATTTCATAGATACAACCAACTCCAAATATAACTCATAACAAGTATTTGTAATCTCTAGCCTAAGTGTCACCATGGTGTGCACGCTGTCACTTTCACACACATGGGGAGAGCAGAGATCTATTAAAGCACTTGAGTATCAAGGTAGATCTACTTGATTACAAAACTCATGATCACAATATGATCATGCATAGAGAGAGAGATGAACACATAGCTATCGGTAGAACCCTTAGACTCGAGGAAGAACTACTCCCTCATCATCATGGGAATCAGCAATGGCGATGGAGATGGTGCTGGAGATCGATGGAGATGGCTCCGGGGCACTTCCCTGTCCCGACAGGGTGCCGGAATAGAGACTTTTTGTCCCCCGAATCTCCCCTTCGGTGGCGGCGGCGCTGCAGAACTTTTTGTGGATTTGTGATTGATGATCTAGGGTTTTCGCATCGGGGGCTTCTTATAGGCGAAAGGGCAAGGTCGGTGGAGGCCGGAGGGGCCCACACCACCTAGTGGCACGGCCAGGGTGGACCCGCGCCTAGGGGTGGTTTGGCCACCCTGTGGCCCCTCTCCAGCTCTCCTTCTGGCTCCGTGAATCTTCCGAGAAAATATCAACTTTGGCTTTTGTCCGGTCCAATTCCGAGAATATTCATTTTCTGACTTCCTGGAACCAAAAACAGCAGAAAACAGGCAACTTGCACTGTGGCATCTTGTTAATAGGTTAGTCCAAGAAATCATATGAAAAGTACTCCAAAGTGTGGACCAAACACAAGAAAGTGGATAAAACCAAGCATAGAACATAAAAAATTATAGATACATTTGCAATGTATCAACATTCCCAAGCTTAACTCCTGCTCGTCCTCGAGTAGGTAAGTGATAAAAAGAAAGAATAATTTTTGAGGTGACATGCACCATCATAAACTTGATCAAAGTATTTGTAAAACATTGATAGCTGGGATCATAGTACTTCAACATAGCATGAAAGATAAAGTTCTAGCAATAAGACATAGCAACTATGTTGCAACATGAAAAGGCACAAACAAAAGATTCATGAATAACAATGCTTTGCAAGACGTTCGTTTGTTTCACATAAAGAAAACATAGCATAGTGGCATTCAGCTTGTCCCTCATAGAGTAGAAAATATAAATGCATAGGACACCTTCAAATTCATAAGAGTGACTAGATACAAGTAGTTTAAGAACAAGCAATATCAAGTTATGCATCAATCAACAAGTCTTGGGACAATGCACATAGAACTAAGAATGGCCACTATGCTCTCAAAGTAGGTGCATAAAGGTAGAAGGTGGAGACTCAACATAAAAGTAAAAGAAAGGACTTCATAGAAGGAAGCAGGGATTCAAGTCTCATAAAGAGCTTCCAAAAATTATGGTACTTATTAGCTTTTAGCTCTCATTGCCCCTATCATAAGCATCTTTAGGTGATTAAGGTTAAAGTGACACAACTAAGAGGATATGCTTGACAAGTTATAAGCCAAAATCTCATGTCTCTTACTTACGAAGACCGAACCTCATGCTACTCAACTTTAGTCACAAGTAAGCTCTTGTCATTGTAAGTACATATGTATCACAGAGAACCGCCAATGGGGTACCCCTTGCACATGATACAAGAGCTATCCCATAATCAAAATGACAAGGCAAGCAGACAATGAGCATCTCAGCGATCTTTTTATTTGTTATTTGCATAGGTTTTTATTGAGGAAGCTTCATAGAGTGTTCATTATGGTTATGCTGCAAGTTTCCACCATGATTAGGCATGGCTTAGGCTAGCGGCCCAGGCGTTTCTCTAACACACATACAAACTCCATGATCTTACAAGTTCCACTTTTATTTCACACCGCCGGGATCCATAAGCAAAAGAACATGATATCAATGGGGTACAATGTACAAGTGCAATGTTGAAAGCGTTCCCCATGATACATGGTTCTGCTAATTTCAACTTATAAAGCGCAAGCGTATACGCAACAAAGATGGACACAATGGTTCAAGTTTATTAAATGCAAGAAAGTAAAGTGTGCCATCAAGTTCGTGAGAGCTTTAATCACTATTTTTCACATAACAAGTTTAAGTCGGAAGGTAGATAAAAACATGAATATACTTGGAATAGAAAATGTCAATAGGTAGGTATGGTGGACTCTTTGGAATAACTTTTTTTTATTTGGAGTTGGATGCATGAGTGGAACTCATACTTGGTTAGGGAGGCTAGCAAAAGACTGGGAGCGACCAACTAAGAGAGCAAAAATGGCCATAACCATGCAAAGCGACAAAACATCATTGATAAAAGCATAAAGTGATATTACAAGTCGAAAACTAAAGGATCATAAAGGCTAGGTGACTTGGGATAGTCATAACATGGTGTGAGCATGCGCCAGTCAACCCAAATAAAGCATCAAAGGAGAATACCACAATACTATGCTTTAATATGCTAAAACAACGCATGATTCTTCCAAGGCACATTAAGCAATCTCAATTGTTTATAAAAATTCATGCTACAACAATAATCACTAAGCATAAAGCCAAAACAATATCAAGCATGACATGACAAAGCATATGTCATAGTAAAAAACAAGCTCCTTTTACCACTTAAGCATGAACTGTCCCACTCTTTTCCAATCCAAACCAACTTATTTGAAAGAACTCACAAAGATAATAAAGATCAGCGAGCTTGTCTCACAAATACAAAAGGAAGAACTAAAAAGTTCTAAGCTGAAAGCACAATAAAACTAAGGCTAAACCAGTGCCAGCAAAAGAGAACACTCACAAAACAATAAGAGTGAAAACTAGAGTGTTCCAGGCAATGAATAATGGGGCGTGTCTCTCTCCAAAAGAAGTGTGTTGGGATCCAACCAACTTATTGCACCAAACAAAGCAAACTAAGCAAACGAAAAACCAAAAAAAAACGAAGACGCTCCAAGAACAACACAACTGTGCATGAAACAATAAAAATGAAGTGTTTGGAAGAAACCTAAGATTTTTATTGATGAAGAAGGGGATGCCTTGGGCATCCCCAAGCTTTGAAGCTTGTACTTCTTGGATATTTCTTGGATTTACACGCGTGGCATCCCCAAGCTTGAGCTTTAGTCCATCCTTCATCTCATTACTCATTCCTTCCATACACCTGAAATTTTTCCTTCATACAAAACTTCACACAATCTTTATTGGCAACATTAGTGCACTCAAAATAATGAGTCTTTAGATTCAGTTCTAACACCAAATAAATTTCCATTAGAAGACTAGCTACTGAAGCACTTCCCTCAAAAAGCTCAATTCCCCAAAAGAACTCAAAAAGGAACCAATCAAGAAGCAAATGCAAATAATGGCAGAAATCTGTCAAAACAGACCAGCAGGTAAAGACGATTTTTTTGAAGACCTTATGTTGCTCAAATCGAAAAGTGTTGATCTAAAGAAAGTTATATAACAACCTGGGGCAGAATCACAAAAATTCATGCCTCAAAAGGACGTACAGAGAGTTTACAAGAATTTTTAAGGTGAAGCGCATAAATCTGTTTCGGGACAGCAACTTTCCAAATCATTACTTCTCTCTCATTAGAGGTTACTCTTGGCACAAAAAGCAAATAAAAAGGATAAGGAGAGGTTATTACAGAATTAATAACTTCCAAGACTCAACTAAAACTTTTGGGTTATCTCCCAATAAGTACTTTTCTTTAACGCCTTTAAGTTAGGCATGATAGTTTGAGAAGATGCTCACATAGGAAATATGAATTGAAGTAAAAGAGAGCATCAAAAAGCAAATTCAAAACACATTTAAGTCTAACCCACTTCCTATGCATAGGAATCTTGTAAAGAAACAAGTCATGAAAGCACAAAGCAACAAGCATAGGAAAGCAAAACAAGTGCAACTTCAAGACTTTCAATATAAAGAGGAGAAACTTAATATTATTGACATGCATAAAACCATGTTTCCCTCTCTCATAATAACTTTCAGTAGCATCATGAATAAAATTAACAATATAACTATCACATAAAGCATTTTTATCATGAGCCACATGCATAAAATGATTATTACTCTCCACATAAGCATAGTCATTCTTATTAATTTTGGTGGGAGCAAATTCAACAAAATAGCTATCATTATTATTCTCATCACCATAATCGTCAAATATAGGAGGCATATTGTAGTCATAATTAATTTCCTCCTCAATAGTATTTGGACTAAAAATATCATATTCATCATTGTAATCATCATATATTGGAGGTTTGGTATCATCATAAGCAATAGAATAGCTATCTTCCAAAGATGGGGAACTAAAAAGATCATTTTCATAAAAACCAAGCTTAGACTTTTCCATATCATTAGCAATAATGGTGTTCAAACAATTCATACTAATAATAATGCTATTAGCACGCAAATAAAGATCCATAGGTTTTTTATTTTCTGTTCAAACACTTCATGTCCTAACTCAGGATAAATACTATAAAGCTCTCTAATTTTGTTGTTGTTTTCCATTAAGCCTAACTTGTGAAAACAAGAAACAAAAAAACAAAATTGCAGAATCTAAAGGAAATAACTTCGAGCACTCACACCGGAGGATGTGAGTACCTTTTACCTTACCTCCCCAGCAACGGCGCCAGAAAAGAGCTTGATGTCTACACACTTATATTCTTGTAGACAGTTGTTGGGCCTCCAAGTGCAGAGGTTTGTAGAACAGCAGTATGTTTCCCTTAAGTGGATCACCCAAGGTTTATCGAACTCAGGGAGGAAGTGGTCAAAGGTATCCCCTCTCAAGCAACCCTGCAATCAAGATACAAGAAGTCTCTTGTGTGCCCAACTCACCCAATACACTTGTCAGGTGTATAGGTGCACTAGTTCGGCAAAGAGATAGTGAAATACAAGTGGTATAGATAGAAGGCAATGGTGCTAGAAAATAGCTTGATGGCGTGGAAGAGACTAAAGGAAAACTGAAATAAAGATGGAAGCAAGCAAACATGTAACAAATCTAGTTGCAAACGGTGTTTCAATGCTTAGAAACAAGGCCTAGGGATCATACTTTCGCTAGTGAACACTCTCATATAAATATCTTCCCTTCATGATACTACTCTGAACTACTCTCTGGTTGGACACTCTAATCCATGGTAGGGCTATAAAAGCACTCCTCAAAGTTTGGTTTCCCCATCTAGATAACCCCACACTGTCACCTTGAGCACTAGATGGTTCCTACAAACACCATAATTTCATAGAGATAACCAACTCCAAATATAACTCATAACAAGTATTTGTAATCTCTAGCCTAAGTGCCACCATGGTGTGCACGCTGTCACTTTCACACACATGGGGAGAGCAGAGATTTATTAAAGCACTCGAGTAGCAAGGTAGATCTACTTGATTACAAAGCGCATGATCACAATATGTTCATGCATAGAGAGAGATGAACACATAGCTACCGGTAGAACCCTTAGCCTCGAGGAAGAACTACTCCCTCATCAACATGGGAATCAGCAATGGTGATGGAGATGGTGGTGGAGATCGATGGAGATGGCTTTGGGGGCACTTCCCCGTCTCGGCAGGGTGCCGGAATAGAGACTTTCTGTCCCCCGAATCTCCCCTTCGGTGGCAGCGGCGCTGCGGAACTTTTCGTGGATTTCTGATTGATGATCTAGGGTTTTCGCATCGGGGGCTTCTTATAGGCGAAAGGTGTGGCATCCCGCTAAAACCACTACTAGAAAATCGCTGTGTTTTTGTGTATTGCATCATCATGACCGCATGCTCATGTCATGCCACATTGCATTTGAGCATCATCATCATGCATCTGTTTATCTGAAACTATTTTCGAAAACCTATTTTGTTTTTCTAAATAAGCCCCGTCTTTATTCAAATCAAAACCCGGGTCTCTGGAATATTTTGGTTTGTGTAAAAACGGTTTGCAAAAGCCCCGTTTTAAATAAATAAAATTTTCAAATTATTTTTAGGGGGCAGCCGAACTGGGCCGACCCAACCCAGCCGGCCACCCCCAGTAAATAAAACAGAGCAAAACCAGAACAAACCCTACCTACCCCTCCACCTCACCCTGCCCAATCCCAGCCCGCCACCTCACCTTCTGGCCCCACCCCTGTCTCCCATCCACATACGCAGCACACAAACGCACGCTTCCTCACCCCACCACGTGGCCACCCCGACCCCTACCTGCCACACCCGCCTCCCTCCTTTCTTCCCCCGGGCCCACCCGCGGGAGAGCCCCTTTTCCCCAGCCGAGCACGCCACCTACGCCTCCTGCTCCTCCTGCCGACCGCCTCTGCTTCCCTGGCCCCACCCCTGTCGCTCGCCTCCAACCGCATGCCCCTGTCTCGCAGCTCTCCTCTCGCTCGCCCGTTGCAACCACCCATCCCCATGCGAGCCGGTCCCACCGCCTCCTCCACCCTCCCCCGTCCCTAGACGCGCCTCCCTCCTCTCTCTCCCGCCTCCCTCCTGCCACCTACCCCCGATGCCCCGCCCTCTCCTGCGTGCCATGCCGCCACCAGGACCGTCTCGCCGGCCGCCGAGGGCGCCCCCCTCTTCCTCGCCTCGCTTCTTTCCACAGGTAGACGCAGCCGCCACTGGGGCCTTCAGCTCCCCTAGCTGCAGCATGTCCGCGCCGAGCTCGTCCCCGCCGCCTCGGCAAGCGCCGCCGCCCGCCACCTGCTCGGCGTCTCCCCGCTGCCTCTCCGGCCTCCCGAGAGGCCACCTCCACCATCTTCCCTCGCTGCGCTGCTCGAGGCGGCCTCCTGCGCTTCCTCTCCGTTCGGCCCCGCATAGTCCGTGGCCACCCCTCCCTCGAGCCTCGCATGAAGCTGCCGCGGGCCCCTGCACCACCTCGACCTCCGCCCCCTCCCCGCCATGACCCGCAGTTGCAGCCCCAGGCCTCCCTCTAGCCCGGCCTTGACAACGAGATCTCTGGCCTTGCGCCCCGCCGCCGTCTTCTCTCCTCTGCAATTCCGCCTGCTACCGTCTCGTGGTCCCGCATGCGCGTCTGCTCCCTGTCGTCTGCACCGTCGCAGTCCGTCGTCCCCTTCATGGACCAAGCTCACCGATGCCACCAACCTCCCAGGCTCACATGGTCGCCTCCTTGCCGACCTGTAGTGTTGCCGCCCGCCGCCTCTCCTTGTTGAGCCTCGTGCGCACGTCTGACTGCCCCTCACATGTGTTTGGTGCTGTGAGAGAGTCAGCTGGTTCATACATCCCGCTCTTGTCTGACCAGAAAATCTCCTAGAACGTGTGCCATCCCCAATGTGCTCCGAGACCCGCACCGCCGAATCGAGGACTACGCAAGGCCATCGGCGCCGAACCCGGGGATCTCCTACACGGAACAACAAGTTCTTCTTCCCGGAGCCTGAAGATCGCCTACCCGAAGCGACAAGATCGCTACACGGAACGCCGAGACCCCGGCGCGCCAAGTTCTCCGACCCCGAGGACCGATCTATCGGAACGTCAAGATCTCCCGAAGTCGAGAACCCCGACAAGATCTTCCGAGTGCCAACGACGCCGAACAGAACCCCGAAGCCTCGATCCGAAGTCGAGAATGCAAAGTGAAGACATCGCCAAGTTCTTCCGATGACCGCCAAGGTCGCTGACACTGAACGCCAAGTTCTTCATCCCGAACACCAAGACCGACCCAATACGCGGACCCGACAAGATCTTCGCGACGACAAGATCTACTTCACGGGCACTGAGCGTCAAGATCGCCTTCACAGAAAACCGCAAGACCTCCTTCCCGGGATTCGAAGACCGAACCCTCGGCACGCCAAGATCGTCTCCTCGGAACGCCATGACCGTCTACATGGACCCGAAGACCACCGGTACCCGATCCATTCAAGTTCGCCATCGACGACAAGGTCGACCGCTTGGAACCCAAGTTCTCCGTCATGGCATGCCAAGCTCTCCATCATGTATCTGAACCTCGCCGTCCCCGTCAAACCCTGAGACCGAACCCCGAACCCCCGGAACCAAGATCTTCCGAACCTAGATGTGTGAACCTTTCTTGAGCCCCTATTTTATAAGTGCTATATATAAAACTTGTTGCATATTAATTGTTCATCTCGCATGCATATCATGTGGGTTGGGGGCATTATGCCGATTCACCGCATGATTAAATATGGAGTCTATATGCGGGTTATTCTAGTCCTACTTCGGACTCCATTTAAATTTGTGTAGCGAACCGATACCATGTTTTGCCTTGTTAAGACAACATTTAATTTGCGGGGTATCTAAATAACTAGAACCTATAAATTATTTGTCGGGACCCTGGTTCTGCTTAATATTGCCTAATTGCACCGCATCTGCATAATATCATAATCATGCCGGATCTTCTACCGTAGTATTAAATATTGCATCCGGTGTTTCTGCTAGTGTTTGCTTCTTCGGGGATTTGGCCAATGAGTTGATGCGAGTATCGACAAGTTCTCCGGATATGATCCTTCGGCAGTGACGAGGGTTTAACTCATCAATGCCCATTGTTATGGACTTGGGTTTTGGAGAAGGAGGGAGCGCTGGAGACATCTATCCGCTAGCAAACAAGCACATAGGGGAAAAAGGATTTACCCAGGTTCAGGCCTCATAGAGGTCCCTACTCCTGCTTGTCTGCACATGGAATTATCGAGGGAGTCGAAAGTTACAATGGTGCGCAGATGCAATCTGGCGAGGGTTGTGGAAACTAGGGTTACGTGTGTCCTCCTCACCGCCCCTCCTAGCCTTTATATAGATAGGCTAGGTCTCGGGTAGCAGGTCAAGTCGGTTACAAGTTGGGGTTTTCCCCTTCAAACTTTCTATCTTTAACTTCTTCTTGTTCTTCAAGCGATCGAGAGTCTGTAGGCCACTCGAGTCCCTTGTTTGGGCCTTGGCGACACCGTGGGCCTGTACGTATTTGGACCGTATATACCAAGCTCGAGTACCTGTAGGGTATACCCATGTCAGTAGCCCCCGAGTGCCCAGTGGAATCGCATATTCGACTGGGGACTTTTTGAAGTCTTCGAGTGCCTGAACGAGTGCATTTCGACTGCTTTTATTTGTGGCATAGGGATTGTTGATATACGTGCCTGATATAACCAAAGTATTGGTATCAGTTAACCACCTTAGGGTGAAACAACGTAATCTACTCGAACTCGAGTCCCCAGACTCGAATCCGGAAAAGTGCTGGTGTAATTCGAATCAGGCCGCGGAGGTCTTCTTCTTCCCCTGCAGGGTAAATCTTTGTGAAAGCCGTGTCCGCGGTTATGGACGACTTGGAGCACAGTATCTCGATCATAGATAAGCATAACTAAAGTAGCGTTATAAATTTGACTTAACATGTGACTAGTAATCAACTTCAATATAATGGAATGGATAATAAAAATGCCAACAACTGGTGGATCTGTGGTGATCGTGTCATGCTGTACCTGCCTACTAAGTATTGCAACTCCAATGGAATGTGATAAAAGTGCCAACAATTGCTGGGTTTTGGGATTCCTCAGGACAATTAAATCTGACTAGTAAATGTTCCAACTACAATGAAATGGTGATTAAAACTGCCCACTACTTATGCTTCAGGATGACTCATGATATCTATATCTGACTAGTAAGTGCTACAACTATAATGGAATGAATAAAATTGCGAACTGTGTGAGTTCCTTGGTCCGACTTCCTCGTTTGGTCTCGAGGGGGAAATACCAGGAGGGGTATGTTTGGTGTTAGTATCAGGTTGGAACCGAATAGGTCTTCCTTATCTCTCTCTAATAGCCGACAGTTAATCTTGTCTCTATAGGTTGTTTAGTGCTGCTACGCTGCCGCTTCAGTCCACCATACCTATGTAGGCGAGAGCCGCCGAATTCTAGCCTCGCCGTGTACTGGCCTCAGTACTGACGCTCCTCTTTTTCCTTTGCCCTTTGTCGGCACCCCTTTTGTTTTAGCATGTTTGAGATCGACGTTGTTAGCAGGGTTACCCTTCCGGCTTGGCCTGGGCAGGGTTATGGACGCCATAGGTTATTCTTCAGGGCTCTTAGCCCCATTTTCATCTAGTCCGTACACGGGCGCTGTATCGTTTTCAAGGTGATCTAGATCTTTGTAGTGTATATCTGGATTCTTGACTCTTGGAGTTGTGCTGTATATATCGGTTCCGTGGGTCCCATCGAGGACTGTTGTGTAATGGTATTACTTCGTTTTCCACCTGCACGAAAGTGCCTGGTGGGCGTCCTTGAATCGTTTCTATGCGGGTTTGGCAGAAAAGGGCTACAACTTGCATATGGCCGATTCGAGGGTGTTACAAAAGGGCAAGGTCGGTGGAGGCCGGAGGGGCCCACACCACCTGGTGGCGCGGCCAGGGTGGACCCGCGCCTAGGGGTGGTTTGGCCACCCTGTGGCCCCTCTCCGGCTCTCCTTCTGGCTCCGTGAATCTTCCGGGAAAATATCAACTTTGGCTTTTGTCCGGTCCAATTCCGAGAATATTCATTTTCTGACTTCCTAGAACTAAAAACAGCAGAAAACAGGCAACTGGCACTGTGGCATCTTGTTAATAGGTTAGTCTGAGAAATCATATGAAAAGTACTCCAAAGTGTGGACAAAATACAAGAAAGTGGATAAAACCAAGTATGGAACATCAAAAATTATAGATACATTTGCAATGTATCAAGTACCTCCTCTAAAATGGCTGAAGCTCTAGCTAAGGATGCCATCGAGAAAGGGAAGCAGGTGATGGAGGGAGTGGAGGCGGAGGCGGCTATATCAGCGGACAAGGCGGGAGCCTCCGATCCATCGACTGCCATTGTCACACAGCAGGCGGCCAGGGCATCATCCATGCCTCCGTCTTTGACAACTCCTCTGGCTTTGACCCCTCTGACTTTGTGCCTAGACGATCTCATCAAGCAGGCAGATGCTATATATAACAATGCCCGGACCTTCCATGGTTCATATGGTCATTTGGCCAACAATCTGAAGGTTATTTCCATTGTAAGTTTCTGAACTTCACTTCTTTTATCTTGTAATAAATCCCATTGTATCCCCCGAGCTCTTAGGTGGAGAACCATTGTCTTTTGGCCTGAGTGCTCCAAAGAACTAAGCATAGAACTTGTTCGTGTAGCCCCCGAGTTTCTAGTTGAGAATGAAAAATTCCGACTAGACACTCTAAGAGAGTACACTTTGCTGAATTTTAAAATCTGACACTGTAGCCCCCCAAGCGTTTAGTTGAAACTAGATAGTTCCGACTAGATGCTCTAGATAAACTAAGCATGATGTCTTCTATGCAGAATGAAAATCGCCAGAGAATTGCCGCCAATGAGAGGTTTGCTAAACTTGTAGAAGAACTGGACCTTGAACAGGGTAAAACAGCCTTGCTGAAGCAACATATCAAAAATAGCCAGAGTCTGTTTTCTTTTAACAGCTCGCTACTTTCCTCATGGTTTCATTTCTGCCAGCTTCTCATAATCCTTTTCATTTTCCGTTTTACAGAGGCCATTGCCAATGCCAAGAGCATTGTCGAGCAATCCAAGCATATCTAGGAGCTCGATGATGAGAATAAAATTCTGAAGAAAGACCTGGCTGAAGCTGTCAAGGGCCATGAGGAGGCGATGAAGGCTATGCAAGAGTTTGCTGACGCCAAGATGCAGTGCCTGAAGGATGAAATTGAATGACCCAAAGGTCAAAACCAAGCTGCCAAACTAGAATGATCGGAACCTTGAGGTGTACAAGAAAGTCCAAAAGGAGCATGACACCTTGGCGGAGATCTGCAAGCAAGCGGAGACAAGCATCTTTGGTAACTTTCTTCCGACTTGGTCAATTTCTATAAGATGGATACTTGTAATGTTGTGCTCAACATCTTTGTCTCTAACGAAAACATAGCCCCCATTGGTTTATCCAACATGGGTGAAGGTGTTGCGGATCCAAAAGAATGCATGATTCTTGCCGGCAACTTCATCCACACCGCCATCACGCAAGACAAGGAGATAGCCCAGCCTTTGGACATCACCATCAAGGTGGCGAATTCTACGGCCAAGTACTCAGAAATCCTACGCCGAGCCCCCGAGAAAATCAAGGACTAGAAAGCCTCTTGTGTCCGGGCTGGTGCTAGGATGGCCCTGCCCTTGGTCAACGCGCATTATGAAAACACCGAGTTGGACCTGGTAACCTCCGGCATGCCGAAGCTTGACGAGGAAGGAAATGCAATTGATAGCGATGTTATATGGAATTCCCTTGCCAGCTATGACATCAAGGTTTCCAAGATGACCAAGGCGGATGTCTTCGTGCTTGCCGAACTGATGGACGATGACTTGGCTTCTTCCGAATCCAACCCTGGCCCCTCTGAGTTTGATGAACTTTCTAGGCCTAGCTCTCCTGTTGCTGATGATGCAACCACCAAGTCTCTTGCAGCAGAGCCATAAAAACATCGTTTGTATTAAATGTATCTCTGCAATGTGTATGCGGAAAAAACTTGTATGTTTGTAAGCCAGAAAAGCTTGTACTGAAGTTTCCTGCTACTTATGTATTTTCAAGCATGTATATATTTTTTAAGCAAGTGCTGGTTTATCCATTATTCTGGTTTGTATGCTTGAACTTTCGTGAGACGGAAGACTCGTAGCACAGAACTATGCTCTTAGGCGATGATGCTTAATAGCACCGTCAAGAACCTAAGAGCAAAATCGCCGGTTTTGAGTGCCAAGAAGTCACTACTCCGGAATCCACATAAAAACTTCAGAAGACGTATTGACCAGAAAACTTAAGCTAACGCCCGTAGGCGGAATTTTCACAAGTGCAAATGCAAACTTGCGCATAAAGGGTTTATATGATCCAAAAATGAATAATTAAAGGAGGTAAAAGACTTAGAAATCATGAGTGAACCAAATGCTTTATTTCATTGATCATATAAGAAACTTATTACATAATTTAAATATGCTAAGTGTAAAAGGGACGTAGTTGTGTTATGTTCCATGGCTGATCTGTCTCCGGGTAATCATCGTCGGAGTCATGTTGCTTACGCTTGTGATTTTTTAGCCTATCTTTCAACTCACGGATATCGATGGGGTAATAGGAACCATTGAGCAATCCTTTGCTTATGACGAACGGTCCTTCCCAAGGCGGGGATAGTTTGTGTGATTTATTCTGTTTGAGTCTAAGCACCAGATCCCTTTTTTAAACGTGCGATGCCTAACGCGGCGACTATGGTAGCCATGTAGCTTCTGCTGGTAGATGGCGGATCTCTAGCATGCCAGCACGTGCTCTTCCTCGAGTAGGTCCACAGATAGGCATATGGATTCTTCTGCATCATATTCCTTGTAGGTGGCGACTCTTGGTGCATCGTGGAGGATGTCAGATTGTAGGACGACTTCTGCTCCATAAACCATGAAGAAAGGGGTCAAGCCGGTGGATCTATTGGGTGTTGTTCTCAAACTCCACAATACAGATGGTAATTCCTCCGCCCAGGCTCCAGCTGCTCTGTGTAGCGGTGCCTCTAAGAGTGGCTTGATTCCGTGCAGAATTAGTCCATTGGCCCTTTCAACTTGTCCATTTGAATGTGGATGTGCCACATATGCGAGGTCAAGGCAGATACCTTTTTCATGACAATACCCTCAACTTCTCTGAGAGACAAGTTTCTGCCATTATCGGTGATGATGCTATGTGGGAGACCAAATCTCACCACTAGATCCCGAACAAATTTCAAGGTTGTTGCCCCATCGAGATTTCTAATGGGTTTAGCTTCAATCCATTTTATGAACTTATCCACTACTACTAGCAGGTGTGTAAATCCACAAGGTGTTGTTTACAAAGGCCCAACCATGTCAAGCCCATAGACTGCAAACAAGCAAGTTATTGGTATGGTTCACAATTCTTCAGCTGGAACATTTGGTTGCCTTGTATAAAACTGACATCCAAGACATGTTTGTACCAACTTGTCATCATCCTCCTTGGCAGTTAACCAGTAGAATCCTTGTCAGAAGGCCTTGGACACCAATGATTGGGGAGCAACATGATGCCCGCAATCTCTGAGATGTATTTCTCTAAGGATATCAATACCTTGCTACTGGGAGACGCATCGAAGGAAAACTCCGGTGGTACTTCTTTTGTATAGCTGGCCGTCAATGATGACGTAGCCTTTTGCTCTGCGTACTATTTGCCGGCTTTTGACTTCGTCGGCAGGCAAAGTTTTGTCTTGTAGATAGTCCATGAATGGTTTCGTCCAAGCCGGAGAGGTCACTATTACTGAATTAACATATGAGTCCGCTCTAACCGGGTTGTCAGGGTCTACTCCCTTCATGGATGGTGTCCGTAAATGCTCCAGGAAAACGCCTGGCGGAATTGGTCGGCGAGCTGATCCAAGTTTTGACAACAAATCTGCTGCCTCATTCTCCTCCCTTTTGACATACTTGACTTCGTAGCCATCGAAGCACTTGGCTATTTCATCTACTTCATCTTGATATGCCACCATCATAGGGTTTCGCGCGTTCCAGGTACCAGCCACCTGCTGGGCAACCAAGTTGGAATCTCCACAGCAAACTATGTGCTTGATGCCAATATCCTTGGCTACCCTAAGTCCGTGAATGAGGGCCTCATATTCCTCCATGTTGTGGGTAATGTTGAAGTGGATCTATAGGACGTATTGCAACTTTTCCCTTGTTGCTGATTGTAGTAATACACCAACCCCGAGCCATTGAGTAGCTTTGATCCTTCAAAGTGCATGACCCAATATTCTTGCTCTGGTACATGAGTATCTTCTGACAGTTCTGTCCAATCTGCAATAAAATCCGCCAATGCCTATGATTTGGTAGCGTCGCGTCTCTTGTAGGTGATTTTAAAGGCGGCAAGTTCAATGCCCCACTTTGCCACTCTTCCTATAGCATCGCTATTGTTGATGATGTCGGGAAGTGGAGCTTTGCTCACTACTATGATGGGGTGGTCCTAGAAATAATGCCTTAGCTTCCGTGAAGCAAGGAAAACTCCATAAGATATCTTCTGGTAGTGCATATAACGCTGCTTGGATTCCGTCAAGACCTTGCTTACATAGTAAACTGGTCGCTGAACTCCGTATTCGTGCGTTAGTTCCTTGCGCTCCACCATGATGACGATGCTGATGACCCAGTTGGTTGTCGCCATGTAAACTAACATAGGATCCCTTGATACCGGTGCTGCGAGTATTGGTGCGGAGGAGAGTATTCTCTTCAACTCCTGATGCGTTCCGTCTGCTTCATCCGTCCATATAAATTTTTCCACCTTCTTTAGCAACTTGTAGAGCGGCATGGCATTCTCTCCAAGTCGGCTAATGAACTGACTTACTACTCTTACACAGCCAGTGAGCCTTTGTATGTCCTTTAAGCATGTCGGGCGTTTAATCTCAAGGATCGCTTTGATTTTCTTCAGGTTGACCTCAATTCCGTGGTGCGAAATGATGAAGCCCAACAATTTGCCAGATGGTACCCCGAAGATGCACTTCTTGGGGTTGAGCATCATATTGTACTTCCGAAGATTGTCAAAGGTTTCCTGCAAGTCGGCGATGAGATCATTTGATTTCTTTGACATCACTGCGATATCATCCACATAAGCATGTATGTTGCGACCTATCTAGTCATGTAGGCAACACTGCTTCGTCCGCTGATATGTAGGACCAGAATTTTTCAGCCCAAAGGGCATCGGAACGTAGCAGTATGTGTTGTAGGGTGTGCTGAACAAAGTGGCCAGTTGGTCTGACCTTCGCATCCGGATTTGGTGGTAACCTGAGTAAGCATCAAAAAACACAGAAGTTCTGAGCCAGCCGTCGAGTTAATGGCATTGGTCAATGCGAAGCAAAGCAAACGGATCCTTCAGACACGCTTTGTTCAAGCCGGTGTTATCAACGCACATTCTTAATTCATTGCTTCCCTTTTTGGGAAAAAGTACATGATTTGGCACCCATCGGGTGTGAATAACTTCATGGATAAAGCCAGCCTTAAGTAACCTAGCTATTTCTTTGCCTATAGCCCATCGTCTTTCGTCACCAAAGCATTGTAGAGGTTGTTTCACCGGTTTAGCATTTGGATCAATATTCAAGCTGTGCTCGGCAAGTTCCCTAGGTACACCTTTCATGTCGGTAGGTTGCCAGGCAAAGATGTCCCTATTCTCATGGAGGAACTCGACGAGCGCGCTTTCCTATTTGGGATCTAGGGCTATGCCAATGGCGGTGGTCTTGTAGGAATCTCCTTCAATAAGCTCCACCTTCTTGGTCTTGATGGCGGCCATGAATGCGGGTTCAGCAGCAGTGATTTTCCTCTTCGAAGACGGCATCTCCGAGGCATCGACCTGGCTCTGGATCTCCTTGAACTCCTCACCGTAGAGGACCGCTTCGGCGAAGGCGGCTTCGCTGAGCTTGCACTCCCGTGCCTTGGTGAAGCTTCCATCAACGGTGATGATGCAATTTGGTCCGGGTATTTTGAGCTTGTTGTAGACAAAGCATGGCCTTGCGAGGAAGGAGTAGAATATGTCATGTATGAAGGTGACGTGGTACATGCTCTTGAAGGGCACCACTTCAAAGGTCATGCATTCTTGGCGGTAGTAGTTGACATCACCGAAAGCGACCGGAAGAGGGTTGCAGCCTAGGGAATTAGCTTGTTGGCCAGGGACAACGCCATGGAACATGGTGTTGCTTTTCCTTAGCTGGGTCTCCGTCAAGTTCATCTTGTGAAGTGTATCTAGGTACATGATGTTGATGTTGCTTCAACTATCCACGAGGCACTTAGTGACCTCTGTGCCGTCAACCAATGGGTTGATGACCATGGCATACTAGTTCTCTGTTGAAATCTCGGACCACCTGACGTACTAGGGAACCAGAGGGAGTGTGGCCATCAGTATCCTTAGAGAGGTTTTCTAGGCCTGGACGGTGGGAGTACCAAGAAAAGTGTGGTAGACTAGGGCCTTCTTTTTGAAGGGGTTCTTTTCCTTGCCATCACCCTTGTCGGCAGATTTGGGTTCCACGTCTTCATCCATGTCACTTGAATCCTTGGACTCCTCTTCCTTCTTCTTCCCTTTGCCCTTTCCGTGGGGTCTATTCTTCCAACTTCACTTGTAGCTGGACTCAGGGTCTTCCTTGAGGTCGTTGACAAACTTCCATTGGCGGTTGGTGTGGGTGGCCTTTTAGTTTGCATCGAGATGGACAAAACACGGCATATCACTGTACTCTTTGTACGTTTGGGGAATGCGGGACGCTGAGGGTGTAGAATCACTCCTCTGATGACCATGGCTAGCCCCCTAGCCACGACCATGCTGTCCGCCTCCACCTCTGCCGGTGAACATTGTGGCGACCATGTCGGCTATTTGCTTCTCTTTAGGCGGAGTCTTCCGCTTGTTGTTATTGTTTTTTCTGGCATGGGTAGGGATTGCTATTGCTGGCAACGATCCGCGTGCGTCGTTATCAGCAGTGGCAAATTCGCTAGACATGGTGATCATTGCGTTGAGGTTGAGCTTGTTGTTGTCTTGCTTGCGCTTCAACGTATGCTGGAGCAAAGTTCCCTTCTCCAGATCATCGATGAAGGCGTCCATAGCGGTTTGTTTGTGCACCCCCGTGCATGAATTTTTCATATCCAGCCAGCGGGAAAGGTATGCACAAGAGGATTCATCATTTTCTTGTACACACCAATGTAGGTATCCAACAGTGTAGGGACATTTGTACGTACCCTTAAGGTTCTTGGTGAACGCTTCATGCATATCCAACCAATTGCAGATTGATTTCTCCGGAAAGTCATCAATCCATTGTCTGGTGGTGCCGGTAAGCATAAGTGGGAGGTACTTGACGGTGGCATAAGGTGATGGGGATATGCCGGATGGGGTACGCTCCGTAGGACGTTTCAACTAGACTAAGGGCTTTGCAGGTGGGCCTGTAGGACCGCGACTGGAAAGCGACCAAAAGGAAGCCTGGCGACTAAAAGATGGAGGCCCAGAAGAATAGCCGAAGCCCTGTCGGATCAGGTCAAATCCTCTGAGAGCTTGACTGATTCGGTTGTATATCTGTAAACCCTAGCGAGGTACCCCCTATATAAGCCTCCCTAGGGTTCTCTTTGTACTCACATTCTATCATACACCCCTTCTAAGCGACTCGCTGCTTAGCCGCCGAGCTCGCCACCCCTGTAACTCACTCGCCGATAATACAATCTAGCGGTAGTAGGTCTTTACCCTACGGGAGGCCGAACCTAGGTAAACTCATGTGTCTCAGCCCTCATCTCGCTCTGTAGATGGCCACCCGCTCTTGCCCTAATCCTAACAATCGCTACCCCTGGTAGCGACTACCGTGGTTATTCCCACGATAGTGGCTCCCACCATGGGGCCTGGCCGGTCTGGCCTGAGTTCTACGGTGAGACCCTATTCGCTAATCGATCGGCCAATCGCCACCATCCGCATGAACGCCAGCAGCGAGATCCTCCAGATCCTGCCTGGCAGCTACATCCCGGTGTCGCGCCCGATCACGCACAGCGCGGTGATGCCGGTCGACACCATCAACTTGTTTGTCTGCTTCACCGACGCCGTCGACCCGGTGGGAATGGTGATCGTTGGCGGGTCTCCGCCATGCCACGATCTGCTCTCAAAGGACAAAATCCGCTCCATCAGCCGACTCGCCACCGAGTACGACTTGGCCGCCAGCAACATGGTCGGGACTGATGCCGTCACGGAAGACGCATCCCTCCACGACGATGCCGATTTGGTGACCCCTGCCTCGGTCGCCGGATCCATCACCGCCGCATCACGCGAGGACTCCATCATGCGGGTCTCCAACCCTGAGGATTTCGAGGACCCCTCCATCCTCGGGATCTTTGACTCCGACTCTGGATCGGAGTCCCCCGAAGACTTCCGCGCCAGATCCAATCGCTTCAACGCGATCTACATTGAGGGTAGCACGAGCACCCCGCCAAATCCCTTCTCCACGCCCATCCCAGAGACCGCGATGGCACCGGAGGTCGAAGAAGCCCGCCTGCGACTGGAGGAGGCATCACGTAGGGAGCAGGCCGAGCGCAAGAAATTCTGCCTTGAGCGGGAAACATCGCATGAGCTATCGCTCTACCACCAACGCTGCATCAGGACCCGCCTGCACTCCAACATTCAGGGTCGCATCCTGAACTTCAACGATGAAAGCGACCCCACGTGCATGGCCGAGCGTGAGTATTGCGAGAACGCACCGCCCGGCGGCAGCAACCGCCCACCACCTGGCGCATCTGCAACTGGAGCCCCACTGCCACCTATAGGTCGCGCGCCCCTGCCAGACCAGCCACGAATCATCATCTCGCCGCAAGCCCGCGACGCCAACGGGCTCCCATTGTACTCCACTCCAATGGACAATGTCATCGCGACAGATGCCGCAGTCGCCCACCTCGACATCCAAGGAGAGGGCGCGCTGCAGATGCAGTACGCCAAGTCCCTACTCGCCAGGGCTGTTGAGCAGCAAGCCGCGGGAGTCGACCCGTGGGGGCGGATGTACTCCCGCTCATCGGGAAGCAAGGCGGCCTCAAGCGGCCGTCCGACTGTCGCCAACACCCTCAACTGCCCACCGCCTGAGCGCCTGCTGCTCCAACCATGGGCCGCCAACCCCGCGCTCTCCACCAACGAGCCGCGGCCTGCGAACAACACGGTCATCGCCAACGACCAACCGATCGACACGCACATCATCAACAATCAGGCCTGGCGGGTGCGCCAGCCCAACAATCTGAGGAACACCCTCAGCAACCATGGCGACCCCAAGACAAGGGGCTCGCTCAGCCGAGTCGGCCCCCAGTGCTCCAGACCAATGATCCGAGGCGAGAAGTACCTCGCCAACTTCAAGGTACCCAAGGAGATCGAAAAGTACGATCCAATGTACGACCCAGTGCTGTGGCTGGACACGTACCTTATGGCGATGGGAATTGCCAGCCACACCGACCTGCTCGCTGCTCGCTACCTTCCCCTGATGTTGGAGGGAGCGACCAGGCAATGGATCAACACCCTCCCTGCCGACATCATCGACTCGTGGGAGGAGATGCGCGACACCTTTGTTAGGCACTTCGAGGGCTCCTACACCCGCGCCACCACCATCGAAGACCTAGAGCGCTGCATCCTGGGACAACACGAGTCGACCCGCCACTAGATCCAGAGGCGGCAGGAGCTGTGGATCAACACTTCCGGCATCGACCCGGACATGGCGATCCACTGCTTCAAGAACACGTGTCTATACGAGCCCTTGGTCGCCAAGATTAAGAGGGTCTACCGGACGCTCGACAACATCCCCGACCTCCTCGAGATCGCCAAGCGCTACGTGGAGGAGGTCCCCAACCAAGACTCCGACGACGAGTCGAGGGGAAGACGCTGTGCTAGTGGCCACGACAATGGACGATAGCGCGACATGCGCTACAGCAACACTCGCCTCACCGGAAAGCAATGTGGTTACGGGCGAGTGGACTTCATCGCCAACGCTGGATATGGGCAACGCGACCCAAAAAACTTCCGCCGCGACAGAGGAAACTACCGCGACAACAGAAATTACCGTGCCAACAACACGGTGAGGCAAAAATTCGACCCTGCCGCCCTCCTCAACCAGCCATGTGTCTACCACAGCAGGGAGGGGAAGCCTGCCACCCACACCACTGCGGAATTCCATTCTCTAAAGGAGATCGAGAAGGCAAGGTGAGCAAGGGAGGACCCCAACAATAACCCGCCATGGGACAACGGCAATGCTGGCTGATTCGGCAATGCCGTCGGCTCGCTGCACACCTGGGCTCAGTGCCAAACGCGAGAAGAAGGTGCTCGGCCGTGCAGTCGCTGCTAATGCAGTGACCCAGGTCGACATTCCCCGCTTCCTCAACTAGTCTGAGCAAAGCATCACCTGGAGTCACCAAGACCACGCACCCAGGATCGAATATCCGGGGCGACACGCCCTAGTAGTCAGGCTCAAAGTGGCCGACTACTGGCTGCCCAAGACGCTGATGGACGGAAAAAGCTCCATCAACATCATGTACTTGGACACATTCAAGAGGCTACACCTCCCTGAGTCAGCGATTGAGTCAACTCTCACCACCTTCCATGACATCGTCCCCGATCAGAAGGCATACCCAATCGGCAAGGTGACGATGCTAGTCACCTTTGGCACACCAGCGCACTTCCGCACCGAGAGGATCATCTTTGAGCTGGTGAACTTCCATAGCCCCTACCACTGCGTCCTGGGGCACCAAGCGTTCACCAAATTCATGGCGACCCCGTACTACGCCTACAACATGATGAAACTCCTTGGGCCAAGCGGCATCATCACCGTCCACGGCGACCCCGACATGGCCGTGGAGTGTGAGGACAAAGGCGCCGAGCTCACCAATGCCGTCATCGCCGCAGAAACCAACCATGTAGATGAGCTTGCGAAATACGCGATCAATGTCGGCAAGGACGACCCCACCATCCGGAAGAAGCCTACCTCCGGGGGAAGAACTTTCGAGGTGACCATGCACACTCGCACCGTCGAGCTCGTCCCAGGCAACTCTAGCTAGATGATAACCATCGGGACGAGCATGAGTCTCGCATAAGATAGCGCGTTCATCAGGTTCCTGCGTGAGAATCGCGACATCTTCGCATGGAAACCATCTAACATGCCTGGTGTCCCGAGGGAACTCGCTGAGCACAAACTGAACACCGACCCAAAAGTGAGACCAGTAAAGCAGCCGTTGCAGCCCTTCAATGAAGAGCGTCGTCGAGCAATCACTGAAGAAGTACAACGTCTACTCGCTGCAGGCTTCATTCAACCCATCAAGTACTCCAAGTGGCTGGCAAACCGAGTCCTAGTTCTGAAAAAGAACAACACCTAGAGAATGTGTATCGACTACACCATTCGACACCTTCTGCTACACCGACATGCATTCGGCCTCAAGAACGCCGTCGCGACTTATAAAAGGTGCATGCAGGAGTGCCTTGTGAGTCAAATTGGCCACAACATCCACGTCTACATCAACGACGTGGTGGTAAAATCCACCCGCCACAGCAACCTACTCGCCGACCTGGCCGAAACCTTCACGAATCTGTGGAGGTACCAGATTAAGGTCAATCTAGGAAAGTGCACCTTCGGCGTGCCCACCGGACAGCTCTTGGGGTACGTGGTCTCCAAACGAGGTATTGCGGCAAACCCCACCAAGAGCGACACCATCGCGCAACTCGGGAAACTCGAGTGCCTACGCGACGTCCAGAAGCTGGCCGGGCGAGTCGTGGCTCTCAGTCGCTTCATCCCCCGGCTCGGTGAGAAGGTGATGCCTCTCTACCGTCTGATGTGCAAGAACCCCACGTTCCAATGGGACGAAGAAGAGGAAAACACGGTCAAGGAAGTGCTGATTGCGGCACCGCTTCTCGCTGCCCCAATTGACAAAGACCCAATGCTCATCTACGTCGTGGCCTCCACTCGGGTCGTTAGCGTTGTGATGGTCGCTGAGTGACCGGAGAGGGCAAGGAGCGCCCCGTACAGTGCCCCGTCTACTACATTAGTGAGGTCCTCACGGATTCAAGATAGCGCTACCCGTAGTACCGGAAACTGGTGTATGCGGTCTTCAGAGCCCAGCGGCGACTCCCACATTACTTCCAAGAGCACCCCATCATGGTCGTCTCCTCCGCACCACTGCAGGACATCATCCACAATCGCGAGGCGACTGGGCGAGTCGCTAAGTGGGTTGCCGAAATCGGTGTCGACAACATCAAGTACGAGCCACGCAAAGCGATCAAATCGCAGGCCTTGGCTGATTTCCTCGCCGACTAGGAAGAAGCATAGCAGCCAAAGAAGCTACCATATCTCCATTACTTGTCGCTCCACTTCGACGGGTCCAAGAACGCGGATGGCGCGGGGGCTAGGATCATACTCACCCCCAAAGGTGACAAGCTTCACTACATGCTCCACCTTGACTTCACGCCCTGCACCAACAACATGGATGAGTACGAGGCCCTCTGGTACGTTGCAAACATATCTATAATTTTTGATGTTCCATGCTTGTTTAGTATCTACTTTGCTTTGCTTTGTCAACACTTTGAGGTATTTTTATATGTTTTCTGGGACTAACCTATTAACAAGATGCCACAGTGCCAGTTGCCTGTTTTCTGCTATTTTTGGTTCCAGAAAGTCAGAAAATGAATATTTTCGGAATTGGACGGGACAAAAGCCAAAGTCAATATTTCACCGAGGGGAACACGGAGCCAGAAGACGATACGGAGAGGGGCCAGGGGCCGGCCACACCATAGGGTGGTGTAGGTCCCCCTGGCCATGCCACCAGGTGGTGTGGGCCCCTCTGGTCTCCATTGACCTTGCCATTTTGCCCATAAGAAGCCTCCGATGCAGAGACCCTAAATGGTCCAGCCTCCAGCCACGAAAAGTTCTGCAGCGCCGCCGCCACCGAAGAGGAGATTCCGCGGACAGAAGTCTCTATTTCGGCACCCTGTTGGGACGGGGAAGTGCCCCTGGAGCGATATCCATCGATCTCCACCACCATCTCCATCGCTGTTGCTGATTCCCATGATGATGAGGGAGTAGTTCTTCCTCAAGGCTAAAGGTTCTACCGGTAGCTATGTGTTCATCTCTCTCTCTATGCATGATAATATTGTGATCATGAGCTTTGTAATCAAATTGATCTACCTTGCTACTCAAGTGCTTTAATAGATCTCTGCTCTCCCCATGTGGGTGAAAGTGACAACGTGCACACCATGGTGGCACTTAGGCTAGAGATTACAAATACTTGTTATGAGTTATATTTGTAGTTGGATGTCTTTATGAAATTGTGGTGTTTGTTGGAACCATCTAGTGATCAAGGTGATAGTGTGGGGTTATCTAGATGCAGAAAGCGAACTTTGAGGTGTGCTGTTATAGCCCTACCATGGATTAGAGTGTCCAACTGGAGAATAGTTCAGAGTAGTTTCATAAAGAGAAGATATTTATATGAGAGTGTTCACTAGTGGAAGTATGATCCCTAGGCCTTGTTTCTAAGCATTGAAACACCGTTTGCAACTAGATCTGTTACATGTTTGCTTGCTTCCATCTTTATTTCAGTTTGCCTTTAGTCTCTTCCACGCCATCAAGCTATTTTCTGGCACCGTTACCACTTATAATTATCCATACCACTTGTATTTCACTATCTCTTCACCGAACTAGTGCACCTGTACACCTGAAAAGTGTATTGGGTGTGTTGGGGACACAAGAGACTTCTTGTATTGCAGAGTTGCTTGAGAGGGATACCTTTGACCACTTCCTCCCTGAGTTCGATAAACCTTGGGTAATCCACTTAAGGGAAACTTGCTGCTGTTCTACAAACCTCTTCACTTGGAGGCCCAACAACTGTCTACAAGAATAGAAGTGCCTAGACATCAAGCTATTTTCTGGCGCCGTTGCCGGGGACTGAAGAAGAAGAAGCTCCCACGTCAACCACACGCCAGCAAGTATTTTCTGGCGCCGTTGCCGGGGTGGTAAGGTAAAAGGTACTCACATCCTCCGGTGTGAGTGCTCGAAGTTATTTCCTTTAGATTCCGCAATTTTGTCTTTTTGTTTCTTGTTTTCACTAGGTAGGCTTAATGGAAAACAACAACAAAAATAGAGAGCTTTGTAGTATTTTTCCTAATGTAGAACATGAATTGTTTGAAAAGAAAATTAAAAAACCCATGGAACTTTCTTTGCATGCTAATAGCAATGTTATTAGTATGAATCTTTTGAATACCTTTGTTACTAATGCTATGGAAACGTCTAAGCTTGGGGAAGTTAGTTTTTATGAAAATGATCTTTTTAGTTTCCCAGCTTTAAAGAAGAAAATTTGCTTGATGATACTTTATCTCCCATATGTGGTAATTCTAATGATACTTGTGATATTTTAAATCCACATACTTAAAGCATCCCTTTTAAAATACCTATAATTTTTTTTGTACGTGTTATGAATAACTGTTATTTTGGAGATGGAACTGTCCATCTTGGTGATCATTTACTCTTTATACACTAATTATGCGAGTTATTTAAGTGTGCAGGTATTTCAATGAACCAAGTTAAGAAGAAGCTATTCCCTTTTTCACTTAAGGGCAAAGCAAGGGAGTGGTATGAGCTACTAGATGATCCTCATCATTTGGAGTGGAAGGAACTTGAATCTCTCTTTTACTCTAAATTTTATCCTCCTCATGAAATTCATAAAGATATGAATTACATTTATAATTTTCATCCACATGAGGGAGAAAGTATTGCCCAAGCATGTGGGAGATTGAAATCACTAATGCTCAAATGTCCCATTCATGAGCTCCCCAGTAATATTGTTATGAATAATTTCTATGCAAGGCTTTCAGGACATTACAAGGACTATCTAGATACTTATTTAGACGGATCCTTCACAAGTAAGGAGGTCAAAGCTAAGTGGGATCTTCTTGAAACAATTCAAAGCAATACCGAATATTGGGATAACGACAAAGGTAAAGAACCAGGTATAAACTATGAGTATGATTGCATTAAGTCTTTCACTGAAACTGCTGATTTTCAAGAGCTTAGTGCTAAATATGGTCTTGATCCTCAAATTCTTATTGATTGTTGTAGAGCCTTTGCTTCTCATATTATGCTCCTAAAGAAAAATGGGACATGTATGATGAGCCTTTTAAAGACACTTGCATGGAAAATGAAATTGTTATTAATGATAGCAATAAACATGCTCAAACCTCTGAAAGTACTATTTCTTATAAGCATGTTAATTTTTGTGGAATACATAGACCTTGTGAGAATAATCAAATTGAAGAATAATATTGTATCACCCACATGAATGAAAAAACTAGAACGTGGTTTAGTGCTCTAAATGATCTTGGTAAAAAAGTTTGTGGCCTCTATCCTTTTATTTGTGAACTTTGCTTTGAAGTGGGTCATTTCAATTTTCAATGCTCAGGCCATAATAATAGCCCTTCTAATCCAATGAGTACTACAAGTTTGTATTGTGATGACATGATCACTGCTAATCAGCATGATGAACTTACATATTTTGGTGTGTGAAGAGTTATCAAGAAAAACCTCTTTGGTAGATATGAGTGCTTTTGATATGAATAGCGTCCTGGATGGTTGTCATCTTTATTGTGTTGATAATTGCCACACAAATACTTACATACAAAATATCATAAATGATGAGATTTTACCAAAATATGACAGGACTAATATGTGTTTTGGTCTTATTAATGAAAAGGAGGAATCCTCCAAAGTTTCTTCTATTGTCTCTAACAATGAACCAGGGTATATGGAGAAGCTTCCTTTCAAGCCTATCCCTCCTAAAGAGAAGAAGAAAAAGAAGAAGAGGAGGAGTAAAAGGAGGGAGGAAACGGTATTTTCCCCTAAGCACGTTGCTCCTATTATAGTTTTTGATGAGTATGAACTCGATGATGTTCCTATGCCTGCTACCTATAGTAGTGATCATGATTGGGAAAAGCACACTTCTTTTGATATTGAAAATCTCTTCGGTACCAATTCTAAAAATGATGATATTAATAATTGTTGTACTATGAGTGCTATCCATGTTCCTTCCAATGATGATATGTTTACAAATGAACACACTTTGGAAGATAATTATTCTATTGCTTATGATGATACTATACCTCCAATATATGATGATCACAATGACGAATATGATATTTTCAGTCCACCTACTATTGAGGAGAAAATTAATTATAATTACAATATGCCTCCTATATTTGATGATTATGGTGATGAGAATAATAATGATAGCTATTTTGTTGAATTTGCTCCCACTACAATTATTAAGAATGACTATGTTTATGTGGGGAGTATTAATTCTCTTATGCATGTGGCTCATGATAAGAATGTTTTATGTGATAGTTATATTGTTAATTTTATTCATAATTCTACTGAAAGTTATTATGAGAGAGGGAAACATGGTTTTATGCATCTCAATAATATTAAGTTTCCCCTCTTTATGTGGAAAGTCTTGAAGTTGCACTTGTTTTGCTTTCCTATGCTTGTTGCTTTGTGCTTTCATGACTTGTTTGTTTACAAGATTCCTATGCATAGGAAGTGGGTTAGACTTAAATGTGTTTTGAATTTGCTTCTTGTTGCTCTCTTTTACTTCAATTCATATTTCTTATGTGAGCATCTTCTCAAACTATCATGCCTAACTTAAAGGCGTTAAAGAAAAATACTTATTGGGAGATAACCCAAAAGTTTTAGATAAGTCTTGGAAGTTATTACCTATGTAATAACCGCTCCTTATCCTTTTTATTTGCTTTTTGTGCCAAGAGTGACCTCTAATGAGAGAGAAGTAATGCTTGAGAAAGTTACTGTCCCGAAACAGATATTTGTTCTTCACCGTAAAAATTCGTGTAAAATCTCTGTACGTCGGTTTGAGGCGTGGTTTTTTTTGCTTCTGCCCCAGGTTGTTTTCTAACTTTTGTTAGTTCAACACTTTTAGATTTGAGCAACAGAAGGTGTTTTAAAAAATTGGTTTTTACCTGCTGGTCTGTTCTGACAGATTTCTTCCATTATTTGCATTTCCTTCTTGTTGATTCCTTTTTGGGTTCTTTTTAGGGAATTGAGCTTTTCAAGGGAAGTGGTACATTAGCTTGTGTTCTAATGGAAGTTTTATTGGTGTTGAAACTGAACCAAAAGACTTATTATCTTGAGTGCACTAATGTTGCTAATAAAGATTGTGTGAAGTTTTGTATGAAAGAAAACATTTCAGGTGTATGGAGAGAATGATGTAATGAGATGAAGAATGGACTAAAGCTCAAGCTTGGGGATGCCACGCATGTCACCCCAAGAAATATCCAAGAAGTACAAGCGTCAAAGCTTGGGGATGCCCAAGGCATCCCCTTCTTCATCCATAAAAATCTCAGGTTTCTTCCAAACACTTCATTTTTATTGTTTCATGCATAGTTGTGTTGTTCTTAGAGCATCTTTATTTTTGTTTGCTTGGTTTGCTTAGTTTGCTTGAATAAGTTGGTTGGATCCCAACACACTTCTTTTGGAGAGACACACCCCGTTATTCATTGCCTAGAAGAGTCTAGTTTTCATTCTTATTGTTTTGTGAGTGTTCTCTTTTGCTAGCACTGTGTTTAGCCTTAGTTTTCTTGTGCTTTCAGCTTAGAACTTTTTAGTTCTTCTTTGTGGATTTGTGATACAAGCTCACTTATCTTTATTGATTATTATCTTTGTGAGTTGTTTCTAATAAGTTTGCTTTGGATTGGAAAAGAGTAGGAAAGTTCATGCTTAAGTGGTAAAATTAGCTTGTTTTTGACTGTGGCCTATGCTTTGTCAGGTCATGCTTGGTATTGTTTTGGCTTTATGCTTAGTGATTATTGATGTAGCATGACTTGTTATAAACAATTGAGATTTCTTAATGTGCCTTGGAAGGATCATGCGTTGTTTTAGCATATTAAATCATAGTATTGGTATTCTCCTTTGATGCTTTATTTGGGTTGACTTAGCGCATGCTCACACCATGTTATGACTATCCAAAGTCACCATAGCCTTTATGATCCTTTAGTTTTTGACTTGTAATATCAGTTTATGCTTTAATCAATGATGTTTTGTCGCTCTGCATGATTATGACAATTATTGCTCTCTGAGTTGGCCGCTCCCAGTCTTTTGCTAGCCTCTGTAACCAAGTATGAGTTCCACTCATGCATCCCACTCCTAAAACCAAGTTATTCCAAAGAGTCCACCATACCTACCCATTAGCATTTGCTATTCCAAGTATATTCATCTCTTTATCTACCTTCCAAATTAAACTTGTTATGTGAAAATTAGTGATTAAAGCTCTCACGAACTTAATGGCACACTTTACTTTCTTGCATTTAATAAACTTGACCCATTGTGTCCATCTTTTTTGCGTATATGCTTGCGCTTTATAAGTTGAAATTAGCAGAACCATGTATCATGGGGAACGCTTTTAACATTGCACTTGTACGTTGTACCCTGTTGATATCATGTTCTTTTGCTTATGGATCCCGGCGGTGTGAAATAAAACTAGAACTTGTAAGATCATGGAGTTTGTATGTGTGTTAGAGAAACGCCTGGGTCGCTAGCCTAAGCCATGCATAATCATGGTGGAAACTTGCAACATAACCATAATGAGCACTCTATGAAGCATCCTCAATAAAAACCTATGGAAATAGCAAATAAAAAGATCGCTGAGATGTTCATTGTCTGCTTGCCTTGTCATTTTGATTATGGGATAGCTCCTGTATCATGTGCAAGTGGTACCCCGTTGGCGGTTCTTTATGATACATATGTACTTACAATGACAAGACCTTACTTGTGACTAAATTTGAGTAGCATGAGGTTTGGTCTTCATAAGTAAGGGGCATGAGATTTCGGCTTATAACTTGTCAAGCATATCCTCTTAGTTGTGTCACTTTAACCTTAATCACTTGAAGATGCTTATGATAGGGGCAATGAGAGCTGAAAGCTAATAAGTACCATAATTTTTGGAAGCTCTTTGTGAAACTTGAATCTCTACTTCCTTCTATGAAGGCCTTTCTTTTACTTTTATGTTGAGTCTCCACCTTCTACCTTTATGCACCTACTTTGAGAGCATAGTGGCCATTCTTAGTTCTATGTGCATTGTCCCAAGACTTGTTGATTGATGCATAACTTGATATTGCTTGTTCTTAATCTACTTGTATCTAGTCACTCTTATGAACTTTGAAGGTGTGCTATGCATTTATGTTTGCTATGAGTTACAAGCTGAATGCCACTATCCTATGTTTTCTTTATGTGAAACAAACAAACGTCTTGCAAAGCATTGTTATTCATGAATCTTTTGTTTGTGCCTTTCATGTTGCAACACAGTTGCTATGTCTTATTGTTAGAACTTTATCTTTCATGCTATGTTGAAGTACTATGATCCCAGCTTTCATACTTTGATCAAGTTTATGATGGTGCATGTCACCTAAAAAATTATTGTTTCTTTTTATCACTTACCTACTCGAGGACGAGCAGGAGTTAAGCTTGGGGATGTTGATACGTTGCAAACATATCTATAATTTTTGATGTTCCATGCTTGTTTAGTATCTACTTTGCTTTGCTTTGTCAACACTTTGAGGTATTTTATATGTTTTCTGGGACTAACCTATTAACAAGATACCATAGTGCTAGTTGCCTGTTTTCTGCTGTTTTTGGTTCCAGAAAGTCAGAAAATGAATATTCTCGGAATTGGACGGGACAAAAGCCGAAGTCAATATTTCACCGAGGGGAACACGGAGCAAGAAGACGAGACGAAGAAGGGCCAGGGGCCGGCCACACCGTAGGGTGGTGCGGGTCCCCCTGGCCGGGCCACCAGGTGCTGTGGGCCCCTCCGGTCTCCACCGACCTTGCCCTTTCGCCTATAAGAAGCCTCCGATGCAGAAACCCTAAATGGTCCAGCCTCTAGCCACAAAAAGTTCCGCAGCGCTGCCGCCACCAAAGAGGAGATTCGGGGGACAGAAGTCTCTGTTCCGGCACCCTGCTAGGACGGGGAAGTGCCCCCGGAGCCATCTCCATTGATCTCCACCACCATCTCCATCGTCGTTGCTGATTCCCATGATGATGAGGGAGTAGTTCTTCCTCGAGGCTAAGGGTTCTACCGGTAACTATGTGTTCATATCTCTCTCTATGCATGATCATATTGTGATCATTAGCTTTGTAATCAAATAGATCTACCTTGCTACTCAAGTGCTTTAATAGATCTCTGCTCTCGCCATGTGTGTGAAAGTGACAGTGTGCACACCATGGTGGCACTTAGGCTAGATATTACAAATACTTGTTATGAGTTATATTTGGAGTTGGATGTCTTTATGAAATTGTGTTGTTTGTTGGAACCATCTAGTGCTCAAGGTGACAGTGTAGGGTTATCTAGATGTGGAAAGGCGAAATTTGAGGTGTGCCATTATAGCCCTACCATGGATTAGAGTGTCCAACCGGAGAGTAGTTTAGAGTAGTATCATAAAGAGAAGATATTTATATGAGAGTGTTCACTAGTGAAAGTATGATCCCTAGGCCTTGTTTCTAAGCATTGAAACACCGTTTGCAACTAGATCTATTACATGTTTGCTTGCTTCCATCTTTATTTCAGTTTGCCTTTAGTCTCTTCCATGCCATCAAGCTATTTTCTGGCACCGTTACCACTTATAATTATCCATACCACTTGTATTTCACTATCTCTTCGCCGAACTAGTGCACCTATACACCTGACAAGTGTATTTGGTGTGTTGGGGACACAAGAGACTTCTTGTATCTTTATTGTAGGGTTGCTTGAGAGTGATACCTTTGACCACTTCCTCCCTGAGTTCGATAAACCTTGGGTAATCTACTTAAGAGAAAGTTGCTGCTGTTCTACAAACCTCTGCACTTGCAGGCCCAACAATTGTCTACAAAAATAGAAGTGCGTAGACATCACCCTCCTTCACGGCATGCGGGCCGCGAAGGAGATGAATGTCAATTTCTTACGGTGTTATGGCGACTCCGACCTAGTCGCTAGCCAAGTTGCTTGGACCTGCGACACCGTCTCCCCCACCATGATAGTGTACCGCCAAGCGGTGGATCAGCTGGGAGGTCACTTCACCGGCTACTCTGTCGAATGGATTGAGAAAGCGCAAGGACGAGGAAGCCGATGCTCTTCCCGCATCGGATCGGCCCGCCAAACGCCACCCATGGGCGTCTTTCTCGACATCATCCATAAGCCTTTGGTCTCCCTGCCGAGGAGATCGACATCGGGATACCTCTACAGCCCGAGCCCGCCCTAGTCGCCATGATCATGGAACCCAGCGACTAGACCGCACCATATGTCGCCTTCCTCGAGCACAAGATCCTGCCCACCGACGAGACAGAGGCGTGAATGATCGTGCGCCGCTGCAAATCCTTCGTTATAATCAAGAGTGAGCTCCACAAACGCAGCGTGACTGGCGTATTCCAGCGCTATGTATAGCCAGAAGAAGGTCGCAAGATACTCCAAGACATCCATGCCGGCGACTGTGGCCACCACGTCGGCGCTAGATCGCTAGTCACTAAGGCCATATAACATGGCTTTTACTGGCTCACCGCGCACGCCGACGCCATTGACATCATCCAACAATGTGTCGGGTGCCAGAAGTATGCCAACTAGACGCACATCCCTGGCTCGACACTCAATACCATCCCCATCACCTAGCCATTTTCCGTATGGGGAATGGACATGGTCGGACCATTCAAGAAGGCCCCATGTGGCTTCACCCACCTCCTAGCCGCAGTCCACAAATTTACCAAGTGGGTCGAGGCCAAGACGATCAAGAAGTGCGACGGCAAGATCGCCACCAAGTTCCTCCGCGAGCTCATCTACCGGTACGACTACCCGCATAGCATCATAATGGATTATGGCACCAACTTCGCCAAAGGTGCCATGGCAGATTTTTGCGAGGAGCATGGCATACGGCTCGACCTCGCCTCAGTCGCCCACCCAGAGTCGAATGGCCAAGCAGAGCGCGCCAAACAAAGCGTCCTCCATGGCCTCAAATCGTGACTTCAGGTGCCCCTCGAGCGAACCCCTGAATGCTGGGTAGAAGAGCTCCCCTTGTGATATGGGGCATCCGCACCTCTGTCAACCGCTCCACAGGGTTCACACCCTTCTTCATGGTGTATGGCGCTGAAGCCGTCATGCCAACCGACCTGGAACATGACTTTCCTCGTGTCATCAATTACGTGGAGGCAGAAAACAAGATCACCCGCCAGGATAGTATCTACTAGCTCGATAAAGCACGCGACCTAGCTTGCTCCCGCACCGCCATCTACCAGCAGGGACTCCACCGTTACCACAGCCGCCGAGTCCGGACTCGCGCCTTCCAGGAAGGCGACCTGGTCCTACAGTTGATCCAGGACAAGAATGGCATGCACAAGCGTCCCCCCATGGGAGGGGCCATTCACCATAGGGCGAGTCCTAGGCAACGAAGCCTACTACCTCATCGACGTAAGAGGCAATGGCTAGCTGAAAGTTGGGAGGCCATGGAATGTAAACCTCCTTCGAAAGTTCTAAACATAGAACTAAAACTTGTACTCAGCTGCTATATAATGAAATTAATTCGGATTGCACTAATTGTGTCTACTCGCCATACTCTTATTCCAATCGCACTCATACATCTAGAAATACGCTACCCACGGAAGTCAACCCTTGGTTGAGCGACCGACACGGCTAAGTAGTGCGGCCCAAGGGCATCAAAGACACTCGGGCCTTGTGTCGTCCACGAACAAGCCACCCCGGAGCCACCATCGGAGTCGCCTCGCTCGACTGGCCCGTCGGGCCAAGAAACCCAATAACGCTTCTCACAGTGACCCGTCCTCCCCATCCTCGTGCAAAGAAACTCGAATGGTTAAGTACCACGCATGTGAACTTTTCTACAATAACCCCCATGCGGCTCGGGAACACACCAAGTAAGAGAGCCTGCCTTGGACTCGCCCCGCGACTGACTTTTCAAGCCAGTGGGAGAGACGCGTTACGAACAATGCACCATGTCCTCACCTACCTTGGGCATGTGACTAGAACGTCTAAGTACCACGCTCGGGGACTCGCCTAAACCGACCCTGCTTGCGCTCGGGAAAACAACCAAGTACAAATATCCCTTGGGGCCGCCAAGTGACAGGCTCCACGAGCCATGATGAGTCGACACCAGCCAAACTAAAAACTTAACACAACCAAACTTACATACATACGAGGTAAACCCAAATAAAGGGCGGACGCGCTCGGGGACTTGTACAAACAAATACTCAACATAACTCATAAATCACCATGCATTGCGAGTCGATTGACCCCTTTCATTCCAGCAATAAAATACATTGTTTACATTACAAAAGCGACCAGTTGCCATAACTTGCAAAACACCCCTCAGGGCAGTCATTCATTTTGCAGGTTCCGACGAAGAGGCACCACCATCACTCTTGACCTAGACGAATGGCTCCCAAGGGTTCGCCGGATATGTTGTCAATTGCTTTGCTAGTGACGACTGGAAGGACTGCTCAGACTTCAAATCACGGTGCTTCGGCTCGGGGTCGCCCGGCACCACCATCGTCTCCTGGTACGGCAGCAAATCCCCCATCGCCAATAATTGCTCCGCGAACGGAGCAGTCTTGGCGGTCAACTTAAGCACCTCCGAGATCTCAACCGAGCCAGTCGCTGATGGATACCCGCTGGTGACATCGTCGAGGTCAAAGTCGTCAGGGAAGTGAGCGAGCCCAAGGCTATGCATTGTGGTGGCCCCGTGTCTGAAGGCCGACCGTGCCATCCATTCGAAGACGGTAGGAGCCTCCTCAAGGTAGCACCAAACCTCAGTCAACCCCCCAGGAATAACCTCGGTGGGGGAGATCCCTTGAAGAATAGCCTGGACACACAGCGCCGAAGCGGTGGCCGCGTTCACCAGCGTCATCACACAATGTGAAGTGTCAAAGGTCTGCACCACCGGGTCTCTGTGATCTATCACGGCTGCAAAGTCAAAAAATCAATATCACTAAGGCCTAGTGGACTCACCTGCTTAGGGACTCACTGCAGACCAGAAGAGAAGGAGCAGAAGTAAAGGACACTCACCAAGAAGTTTGCGGTAGCTCTCCGTCACATGTTTCTCAAGCACCCCAAGGTCGCTTTGCAACCCCCGGATGACTGACTCGGAGGCTTTCCGTTCCTCCTCTGTCGCGACGACTGCAGCCTTGGCCCTCTCTTCAGAAGAGATCATCGACGCCTTCGCCGCTTCCAGCTCCTTCACTAGCGAGTCGACTCGCTCCTCTGCTGTGGCCAATGCCACCTTCACAACATCCAACTCAGAAACTGGAACATACCCCTCATAGGCCTTCGCAATCACAGCAGGGTATTCATCTACAAGGCAAAAGCATCACGGTCAGTTTCGCACAGCAACGATGGCTCGAGCTCGCTAAACAAAACACCAACTCACCAGCAGATTCTTGGAGTTGCTAGTTGGCCTCCTGCACTGTCCACAGATCACGCTCCAGACGCTCCTTCGTGGCTTGTCGATCGGATGATTCCCTCTGCAGGCCTTGACGATAGAAAAACAATAAGAGACGGGACGACTAAGGTTCTAAGTGTCTAGCCGCTGAAATTTAGTGACTAGCCCCTCGGGGACTGGACGACTAAAGTTCTAAGTGCCTAGCCACTGAAATTCAGTGACTAGACACTGGGGGACTTGACATACCTGAATAGTAGCACCAAGCATGCTGTGAAGCTCGCTGGCGTCCGTCGAAGGGACCACAAAAGACGTGTGTCTGTGCCGCTGCCCAATGTCATCATCGACGATCTCTAGAATTTGCGGCGACTGAGTTTCAGCCACCATCGAGAATGCCTTCACCATAAAGCTCGGAAATGATGCGGCCATCCTCACTGTGGTGCTGGTCGTCGAAGCCAGCGGCTCCCCTGGCGAGACTTCCTTGATTGGCTCTGAGTGGTGGCCGCCACTTCTCCAGCGCAGGCAGCAGAGTCATCCTCCTCCATGTTCCCTCCTGCCACGACGTCAGGGATGCCCCCTTCTTCTTCTTCTTTGCGCATTCGTCTGGTGCATCCTCTGTGATAATCCTCCTCTTCTTGGAGTGGTTGACCTCCCCTTGTCCGTCGACCGGCGGAACTTTGGCCACTGAAGGGCGACCAATCTTCTTGGCACCAGACCTGTGAAAATGGCCACGATCAGGAAGCTGGTGATGCAAGGGATACTGAAATGCAAGGAAGAATCAGACTCACTTGGCGATGAGGAGAGTGCGCAAACTAGCGGTGATATGCACGGGCTTCTCTAGCTCCGGACCCAAACAGCGCGAGAGCCCCTTCTCGAATACATTTGAGGCCCACGACACCATCGGCTTCTTCGATGTCGAGGTCGCAGTTACGGCAACCTCCAGCCCGAGCGACCTGGCCCCCTCCTCCAGTGGTGGCGATTTTGACCCCGTGACTTCAGCAACCCCTGGCTCTGGGGCGGCCAAGGTTGTTGGTGCAATCGCGGCAAGTGGAACCTCCAACTCCACCATCACGACCAAGGTCTCTGATCCCTTCATCGGAGTTGGGTCCTCAGCGATCTTGGTTGAAACATCGGTTGCCTCATCACCAGATTCTTCGTCCGATTCAAAGGCCACCACTGATCTAGGCGGCGATGCCTGCTTTAGCGCTGGCTTCTTCGCAGGCGACTTCATCTTCCGTGCGGGCTTTGCCGGCGTGGCCAGTCGCCGCGAGCTGTGCTCCTACATAGTCTCATTGTCGCTATCGCGCTCCTCAAGGTTGTGACTCGCCTCGATCTCACGCTGCTTCTGCATATGAGTCTTGCGGGCCACGGGTGCTGGTGGAGGAATGTCCCTCACTTCTTCTTCACTGTCGAAGGACTCCCCTTCCGTCCCTTCTTCGAGCTCCTTGGAATTCTCCTCGTCAAGCGGGGAAGCCAACCCTCGAGGATCTAGAACAACTGAGAGTGGACAAGGAGAATTGGTTCGGTTAAAAATCGCGACTGAACATTACAAGTTGCGGGTGCAAATTGCGCCTGCATGAACTGCGGTGGAAGACAAAGTGACAGGGAAGGACTTACTGTGGGAGATTCATTCTTCACGGCTACGTACGAAGCAAGCCCGACCGTCCCGTCAGTGAATTCTATGTATGCGATCTTCTTTAAGGCGGCCTTGTAGTCCGCGGCGTCCCAGGCCTCTTTGCTCATCCTGGAAGGATCGTTCTTCCCAGTGTACTCGTACATCTAGTGGGGCAGAGTCACTAGTGGGACCAGTCGCCGCCCAAGCCAGCAGTTGTAGAGGTTGATCGTCTCGAGCCCTTTGTTCTTCAGCTCCTAGATCTTCTCCATCATTTTGGTGATGGCCATCTTCTGGTCGTCAGGGAGCTTCATCCCTATCAGCCGGCAGGGCTCGCTCCTCTCTGCGACATACATTGGGAGTGCCACTTCGCCGGAGGGAGTGTACTCCTTCACATAATACCAGCTTTTCTTCCACTCGCTCGCAGCTTTCTTTGGCAGCAGGAGCTTGAAGAAGTTCACATTTAGCTTCAGTTGAAAGGTAACAGCACCTGCCGCTAGGACGGGGCCGCCCGATCCATCACGACTAAGGCGGCCGTGAAACAACTCCAGACACAGCGGGAAGTAAGGCCGACATCCTAGATAGCATTCACAGAAGGCGACAAAGATCGCCAACTGTTCGATGTTGTGCGGACCTAGATCCAACGGCTTGATTGCTAATACACGCAGAACTGCCGGAAAAAGATTGAAGTGGGGAATCCCAAGCCCCTCTCCAGGTGGCTCGGGAAACAAATGAACTCACCAGGGTGAGGCTTCGGCTCGGTCTTGGCGGGTGCGGGAATCTGTAGTTCCCATTATAGAGAACCCTCGCGTCCTCGAACGATTTGAGCTAGGAAGTGGGGCACTTGGACTTCCCCCTCAAATCCTTTGGAGGCGCCATCAAGGAGAAGACAAGGTCGCCTGGTCCAGAAATTCTAGATTGTGAGGAGGCGGAGAGGCTAGGAGTGTGTGGGGATGAGAAATGCAGAAGAAGATCTGTAGATTTCCTCGCCGCTCTCCTTATAAAGGTGCGCTACCCGCCAATCTCGGGATAGCTGCAAACCCGCAGTAATTATGCCGAAGTTATAGTTGGTTTACCCAACAACTAGTTTGACTAAGCTAGCGGTCTAACTTCTCCCACTCGACTCGCCTACTGTTGCGCCTTGTCCATTCGACAGGGGCAGCAAATTCGAGCATAATTCCATTCGCCAGTGTTGCGAGTGAAGACCTGGTGGAGATATTTCCTCCTTCATCGAGGGAGTCCATCGCCGATTCGACTGGGCGTCCAAATTGGACTCACCTACTCTGACTGCCAAATGAACACCTGCGTCGAGTCAACACTAGCCTCGGGGACTACTAATGGGGATATGCCGGATGGGGTATGCCCAGCATGACGTTTCAACTAGACCAAGGGCCTTGCGAGTGGGCTTGCAGGGCGGCGACTGGAAAGTGACCGAAAGGAAGCCTAGCAACTAGAAGCTGGAGGCCCAGAAGTGTAGCTAAAGCCCAGTCGGATTAGGTCAAATCCTCCGAGAGCTTGACTGATTTGGTTGTATATTTGTAAACCCTAGCGAGGTACCGCCTATATAAGCCTCCCTAGGGTTCTCTTTGTACTCACATTCCATCATACACCCCTTCTAAGCGACTCGCTGCTTAGCCGCCAAGCTCGCCACCCCTGTAACTCACTCGCTGATAATACAATCTAGCAGGAGTAGGTCTTTACCCTACGAGGGGCGAACCTAGGTAAACTCACATGTCTCAGCCCTCATCTGTCTCCATAGATGGCCGCCCGCTCTTGCCCTCAATCCTATCAATCGCTACCCCTGGTAGCGACTGTCGTGGTAATTCCCACGACATTAGGGTTTCCCCCAGCGATGTGAATCGCTTTGTTGGAGTCCTGCAACCATATAACTGGCTGATAGCTGTGAGATTCGACATATTTTTGATGTTTTTTATTGATGGTTTTTGACATAGGTACGATTACTCGGATGCTTATGATTCACTACCCTGTATTGGGTAAAAGGCCTACGGCCCATGAAGATTCCAGATGGCGGCCCAAGGAAGCAACCGACAAAGGCTCTGATTGTATTAGGAAAGAGACTATAAACCGACATTGTGTTGGTGTTGTAATCACGCGTGTATGAAACTGATATGTCCAAAACGTATCTACTTTCCTGAACACTTTTGCTATTGTTTCTCCTCTAATTTGTGTGATTTGGATACAACTAATGCGGACTAACGTTGTTTTCAACAAAATTGCCTTGGTGTCTCTTTTTTGTAGGAAATCAACTTTTAGGAAAAATCCTGGAAAATATTGCAAAACTCCTATTTTACCAGAAGACTCACGGAGCCAGAAGACGGGATGAAGAGGAGCCACGAGGGGCCCACACCCCCTGGCCACGTGGGCCAGGCCAGGCCACGCCAGGAGGGGGTGTGGCCGCCCCGGACTCCGCCTCGACCTCTCCTTGCGCCTATAAAAGCCCTCTGACCTAAAACAGATGGGGGGTTCGATGTTTTTCCAGATAGAGTTCCGCTGCGCCGCCACCACCAGATACTGCGATTCGGAACCAGAAACTCCCTTCTGGCACCCTGCCAGGATGGGGAATTGGAGGAGATCATCGCCATCATCATCACCATCGCTTCTCCATCAACCATCCATGATTCCCCCATACATGAGTGAGTAATCCCCCGCTGTTGCTATGGGGATGGTAGGGATTGGATGAGATCATTCATGTAATCGCATCGGATTGTTAGGGCATGGTGCCTAGTATCTATTATTAGTGCTTTTGACTTTGTTGCAACTTGTTATGCTTAATGCTTGTCAATAGGGCCTGATTGCCATGATTTCCGATCTGAACATGTTATTGATTCATGATGATAGTATCGTTTATGATCTTACCTGCAAGTTGTATACACATATTATTGTCCGGAACCGAAGGCCTCGAAGTGACAATAATCGGGATAACCGGAGGGAATGGCTGTGATATGAGGATCACGTGTGTTCACGAAATGTTAATGCTTTGCTCTGGTACTCTATTAAAAGGAACACCTTAATTGCCAGTAGTTCCCTTAAGGCCTCGCTGCAAACGGACTGGCAAGACAAAAGATGTTGTGCAAGTTCTCATTACGAGCACGTATGACTATATATGGAACACATGCCTATGATTATTTAGTACTTGGATGCTTTACCTTATTTATTTACAATTGCCCTATATCTTGTTTGCTACATGAATTGTCTTGTCCATGCAATGCCCGTATCCATCCCTATGCCTACCACGCTTTAATCCTACTATTTACTACGATTGTTACTAATGCCTTTACTTTTACTACTGCCTTTTACATTGCTATTGCTACTATAAAACTGTTGCTACTGATAAACTATTGTGAGCAAGATTGTTTCCAGGTACATTTGAATTGACAACTCAGTTGTTAAGGCTTATAAATATTCTTTGGCTCCCCTTGTGTCGAATCAATAAATTGAGTTTTACTTCCCTCAAAAACTGTTGCGATCCCCTATACTCGTGGGTCATCAAGACTATTTTCTGGCGCTCTTGCCGGGGAGCATAGCTCTATTTATCAAGCTCACTTGGGATCACTATTGTTCACTGCTATCCATTCATCATGGGTAAATCTCGTGATGGAAAGGTTCCTATATTACCATCCTCTACAAGGAGAGGTACGGTTCTGAACACCTTTGTTGCTCTTGATTCACCATCTGTGATGAGTAAGCTCCTTACACCACCACACACACAAGGTACACATACTACTACTTCTGCTGAATCTGAAACTTCTGATACTTATGATGCTACTTCTACTGTGCTTGATAAGAGTGGTTCATTAGGTCCTTTCCTAGATGCTACGATTGCTAGAACTATAGCAGGAAATTCTTAAACTCCTAATGAAGACACTACTACACCTGTCAGTTCACCTGAGTCTATAGAGAGCTATGATATTGAAGTTGGATATATAGAAATGACTGATGAATTTATTGAAGAATGTCTAAATACTCATGGTAAAAGTGCTATTAAGAGTCTCCTTGAGAGACGTACTATAAAACCCAAATTATCTTGTAATGATAAGTTTACTACATCTCCCATAAACATTAAAGATAAGGATTATGATTTCTCTCTAGATTTATCTTACATAACCATTATTGAGAAAGAACCTTTTTGTGGGACTAAGAATGAAAGTGTTATAGAATATATGACTGAGCTTTCTACCATGAGTGGCCTATTTTCGGATAATATTAAGATGTGCACCTACTTTGTTGCTAATATTTTCCATTTTTCACTGAAAGGAGAAGCTAAAGGTTGGTTTAATAATTTACCTCATAGATCTATTGATAGCCCTGATTGCTTGATTAGTACTTTCTTTTAGAAATATTTCCCTCCTAGTGCTAAACATGCCACTTTGCAGGAATTTTTTGATTTTAAACATGGAGAAAAGGAGATATTGCCAGAATCATGGGCAAGGTTTTGTGCTTTGATTCATGCACAACCCGGATGTCCATTACCTAAAAATGAGCTTCTTGATATTTATTATAATGGACTAACTGAAGAATCTAGGATATACCTGGATAGTTGTGCTGATTGTGTTTTCAGGAAGAGAACTCTCAAAGAAGTTGAGGAATTAATGGCTAAAATAAGAAAGAATTATGATGACTGGACTTCACCTGAGTCAATTACACCTGAATTAACTGTGCCTGAGCTAACGCCAACACCAAGAAGAGGGGATTGATTGAACTAAATAATGAAGTGATGAAGGAAGCTAAGAAATGTCTAAAGGAGAAGGGTATTAAATTTGAAGATGTGAAGAATTTACCTCCTATAGAAGAATTATGTAAGCCAATCCACCACTCATCCACTATTGAGCTACACACTCCAACATATTGATGAAGGTGATATTCCTTATTCTAAACCTTCTGATCAATGCTTGGAAGAATTTGATATTTTTGTTGTTAAGCAAGATACTTTTAATAAAAGGGTGCAGAATCATTTAATGGAAAACTCTAGAGCTATTATTGAGTTGAGAGATATTGTGGAAAGAACCTCTAATGATGTTAAAATTCTTGTTAAACAATTCCAAATGGTTCAAACTCAAATTGATCAGCTTATTAAAGTACAAAAACATTTGTTAGTGAATGTCACTAAAGAAAAACATGCTTATGAAATTAGAACTAGAAGTGGTGCTGCCACCCAAGATCCTCTATATCTCGAGGGGCATCCTAAAAGAATTGCGCATGATTCTCAACAAATTGAAAATAGTGGTACTTCTCCTAAGAAAAGGAAAAAGAAACATAAAACTATTATAGAGTCTTCTGAACCTGCTAAAGATCCTAATAGTATATCTATCTCTGATGCTGAAACTGAAAGTGGTAATGAGGAAAATGATACACCTGATAAAGAGAAAGTTGAAGAAGAACCTGAAAGGCACACTAATAATACTAAATACACTAAAGAAGATTTTGTTGCTAAGAAACATGGTAGTGAAAGAGAGCCTTGGGTCCAAAAACCTATGCCTTTCCCTGATAAGAAACACAAGTCAAAGGAAGACGAACACTATAACAAGTTTTGTGAATCGATGAAACCTTTATTCTTGCAAATTCTTTTAACGAATGCTATTAAATTACCTCCTTATTCAAAGTATATGAAGGATATTGTCTCTAATAAAAGAAAGATCCCTAATGAAGAAATATCTACTTTGCTTGCTAATTATTCCTTTAATGGTAAGGTTCCAAAGAAACTTGGAGACCCAGGGATTCCAACTATTCCGTGTTCTATTAAAAATAGTTATATTAGAACTTCTTTGTGTGATTTAGGTGCAGGAGTTAGTGTTATGCCTTTTTCTCTCTACAAGAGAGTTCAGTTGGAGAAATTAATACCAACTGATATATCTTTGCAAATGGCTGATAAGTCTACTACTATTCATGTTGGTATATGTGAGGATGTTCCTATTCAAGTGGCTCATAATTGCTTGATATTAACTGACTTTGTTGTGCTTGAAATGCCTGAAGATGATAATATGTCTATTATTCTTGGGAGACCTTTTCTTAATACTGCAGGTGCTGTCATTAATTGTAATCAAGGAAAGGTAACTTTTAATGTAAATGACAAGGAACATACTGTCTATTTACCCAAGAAGATTGATAGGATTTATGGCTTAAATTCAATTGAAAATGTTGAGGGCATCCAAGTTGGAGAAATATATTGTCCCATACCGTGAGAAAAACATGAAATTATTATGATTGGGACCATTGCTATCAAGGTTGAGGTAACATAATCATTTAGTGGAATGCAAAGTTCTGTTTCATATAAAATTGTTTTGGTAACAAGAACTGATCAACCTTGTTAACGAAGGGATTTTTAATGAACAAAACAATGCTTTCACCATGATTATGTTTGCTTCCTTTTATTTCATCCATTTTAATTTTTGTTTTCACTTAGTTTACTTTTCTATTTTGTTAGTTGCTTGCATATTAGAGTGTCTTAGAACTTCTGAAGTTTAGGTTTTGTTTTGTTATTGCATCATTCCAATACTATCTTTCTGCTAGAAAATCATTCATCAATACCCGAAAATTGCTCAAAAATAAAGTGTCTCGAAAAATTCCAGAAAATTCATATTAAATTTTGCAGCCCGAAAGTTGAGGCGCCCAGGCAACACGGTACCCAAGTTGATTATAATCACCGAGAGTCGAAAAGTTGGGGCGCCAATTGCTGAGAGGGGTGTTTCGAGTGAATGATGGCCAAACCAAATATTTTCAAATCGCACCCGTTAAGTCAGGATATTCCGTTACACTAGTTCCTGCTATTCTCCTTCTTCGCCGGTCATTCTTCTTAGCCACCCTACACGTGTCGTAGGGGCAAATATATTACTACACTTTCCTAACTCTTGACACTGAATCTGGCTGCGGCGGCGGCGGTCCCTTTTCTTCCCTTCCCTGACCCTGAATCTACTAGTGGTGGGGGACCTTGATGACCCACAAGTATAGGGGGTGTATCGCAGTATTTTTGAGGGAAGTGAAACCCAATTTATTGATTCGACACAAGGGGATCCAAAGAATATGTATATGCCTTAACAACTGAGTTGTCAATTCAGCTGCACCTGGAAACGATCTTGCTCATAGTAGTTTATCAGTAGCAACAGTTTTGTAGTAGCAATAGTAAAGTAACAGCAGTAGTAAAAGTAAAGACAGTAGTAACAGTAGCAGTAAACAGTAGGACTAAAGCGCGGTAGGCATAGGGATGGATGGACGGGGGTTGCATGGACAAGACAATTCACATGGCAATCAAGACATAGGGCAATTGCAGATAAATAAGATAAAGCATCCAAGTACTAGATAATCATAGGCATGTGTTCCATATATAGTCATACGTGCTCGCAATGAGAACTTGCACATCATCTTTTGTCCTGCCAGCCCATTTGCAGCGAGGCCTCAAGGGAACTACTGGCAATTAAGGTGCTCCTTTTAATAGAGCACCGGAGCAAAGCATTAACACTCTGTGAACACATGTGATCCTCACATCAAAGCCATTCCCTCCGGTTATCCCGATTGCTATCACTTCCGGGCCATTGGTTCTGGACAACAACGTGTGTATACAACTTGTAGGTAAGACCATAAACAATACTATCATAATGAATCAATAACATGTTTAGATCTAAAATCATGGCACTCGGGCCCTAGTGACAAGCATTAAGCATAACAAGTTGCAACAAAGTCAAAAAGCACTAATAATAGATACTAGGCACCATGCCCTAACAATCCGATGCCATTACATGAACAATCCCATCCAATCCCTACCATCCCCATAGCCTACAGCGGGGGATTCCTCACTCATAGATGGGGCAAACATGGATGGTCGATGGAGAAGCAATGGTGATGATGATGGAGATGATCTCCTCCAATTCCCTATCCCGACAGGGTGCCAGAACGGAGTTTCTGGTGTTGTTTTGCGGAATCTGGTGGTGGCGGCGAAGCGGAACTCTTTCTGGAAAAACGTCGAACCCCCCTTGGTTTTTAGGTCAAGAGGAAACTTATAGGCAAAGAGGGAGGCCGAGGTGGTGCCTGGGGCGGGCAGACCACCCCCTGGCGTGGCCAGGCCTGGCCCGCGCGGCCATGTGGTGTGGTCGGGCCCCAGCCCCTCTCCGTCTCGTATTCTAGCTCCTGGTGTCCCTCTGTGAAAAACTGACTTTGGCTTTTGTCCCGTCCAATTCCAAGAATATTTATTTTCTAACTTTCCTGGAACCAAAAACAGCAGAAAACAGGCAGCTAGCACTGTGGCTCTTGTTAATAGGTTAGTCCAAGAAATCATATGAAAAATACTCCAAAGTGTGGACAAAACATAAGAAAGTAGATAAAACCAAGCATGGAACATCAAAAATTATGGATACGTTTGCAACGTATCAACATCCCCAAGCTTAACTCCTGCTCGTCCTCGAGTAGGTAGGTGATAAAAAGAAAGAATACTTTTTGAGGTGACATGCACCATCAAAAACTTTATCAAAGTATTCGTAAAATATTCATAGCTAGTATCATAGTACTTCAACATAACATGAAAGATAAAGTTCTAGCAATAACACAAAGCAACTATGTTGCAACATGAAAGGGTACAAACAAAAGATTCATGAATGACAATACTTTGTAAGACGTTTGTTTGTTTCACATAAAGAAAACATAGCATAGTGGCATTCAGCTTGTCCCTCATAGAGTAGCAAATATAAATGCATAGGACACCTTCAAAGTTCATAAGAGTGACTAGATACAAATAGTTTAAAACAAGCAATATCAAAGTTATGCATTAATCAACAAGTCTTGGGACAATGCACATAGAACTAAGAATGGCCACTATGCTCTCAAAGTAGGTGCATAAAGATAGAAAGTGGGGACTCAGCATAAAAGTAAAAGAAAGGCCTTCATAGAAGGAAGTAGAGACTCAAGTTTCATAAAGAGCTTCCAAAAATTATGGTACTTGTTAGCTTTCAGCTCTCATTGCCCCTATAATAAGCATCTTTATGTGATTAAGGTTAAAGTGACACAACTAAGAGGATATGCTGGACAAGTTATAAGCCGAAATCTCATGCCCCTTACTTACGAAGACCGAACCTCATGCTACTCAACTTTAGTCACGAGTAAGCTCTTGTCAATGTAAGTAATATGTATCATAAAGAACCGCCAACGGGGTGAGAATATCATTTTGTAGCCCGAAAGTTGGGGTAGCCAGGCAACGTGGTACCCAAGTTGATTTTTATCACCGCGATTCAAAAAGTTGGGGCGCCAATTGCTGAGAGGGGTCTTTCGAGTGAATGATGGCCAAACCCAATATTTTCAAATCGCGCCCGTTAAGTCAGGATATTCCGTTACACTAGTTCCTGATGTGCCCCTCCTTCGCCGATCACTCTTCTTAGCCACCCTGCACGTGTCGTAGGGGCAAATCCATTACTGTACTTCCTAACTCTCGACACTGAATCTTGCTGCGGCGGTGGTGGTCCCTTTCTTCCCTTCCCCGACCCTAAATCTGCCAGCGGAGGAGGACCTTTTTTCTCCCTAACCCGACATTGAATCCGACGGCGGTGGCCCAGGATGTCTTGCAAGGCGAAGGTTGTAGCTACGTCGCCGACTGAAAAGGGTCCGTCGGGGCCCAAGTCAGGGGCTCAACGCGTAGCAGCGGCGAGGTCTTCAGCCCCGGTTAGCGAGGAGGCCAGCAAGGATTCTGCTCCCAAGGTACCTACAAGCAGCAGGTTGAAGAGAAAAGCAAGGCCGACGGCGGATTGTTCGGCTCCGGTGGGCGGATGCAGCACTCAGATCTCGAAGAAAAAAACCCGAGAGAAGAGCGAGAGGTGAATTTTTCTTATCTGTGCCTTATCTTGCAAGTAGATTAGTTACGGCATAATAGAATCGACTGAACTGAAATGTTCCCCTTTTTAATCAAATTAGGCACAACTTTGATACAAGTGACCTATATGAGTTCACAGTTCATGTTCGGCAGTACACTTCAAAGCTTGATTTTTGTTGCGAGAGGGTTGTGTTCGGGCAAGATGTGCATCTGCTTGTGAATTGCAAAGAGGTTGTCTCTGTTTCGCAGCTGGTAGATATGCTTGCCGCTAGAATTCCCTGGGGTTCTAGACAAAGGATAAAATTGGTGTGGCGCAACATGAATGATACCTATCAGCAAATTGAGCACTCCCATGAGCTTCAGATGGTTTGGGAGTGTTGTGCAGCTGATCGTAAGGTGAAAGTTGAAGCGATGATTGATGATATGTATGCAGATGCTAGAGATCTTGTTGCCAGAGCTTCTGCTCCTAGAGAATACGGACGAATAGATGCTGATCTAGATAAGTTCAGTATATGCATAGAGGTGGATTCATACATGGGAAAACTTGATGAGGGAGTTAATAAGCCAGTTTCTTCATGTACAATGGAGATCACTGTCGATTCCAAAAGCATAACTCTTGATGAAATGAGAGAGATGATCGGTAAGGAAATCAGTATTGGCCCTAAGCAGATGGCAAAAATCCGGTGGTGGCATCATAAGAAGCAGCAATTCATAGATGTTTTGGATACTGAAGATCTTATGCAGATTATGCAGCAAAAGAAGCGAACCAGGAAGGTGTTCTTCCTTGGTACCATTTATGATGTTTTTGATCAGGTTATAGTGGATGTAGATGCCCCTATAGTGGCTGAACAGAATGAGGTGGTCGAAGTTGATGAGATTTGATGAGAGCTGCTACCCTGGGCTTGTCATATGGACTGCAGGGTTCCCCTGCCTGTATTTGTAATATTGACTGCTGTTCCATTTAGAGCATGCTTCTGTGACTATGTTTGATGAGAGATTGCGATATAATGTTGTGCGAGCTGTTGAGATTTTCGGACATGTCACTCACTAAAACCATCGTTGTTGTAATAAGACATAAGTACAGTGTAGTTGACATGATTATGTTTCATAAGATGACGTACCGTACTTGTTTCTGTTATTATTTTTGTTGGGACATTGTAATGTAATGTTTTGTGAAACCATGACTAGACTAGTGATGCATAAATACATTGTAGTTTACATGATTATGTTTCTTGAGATGATGTACTATACTTGTTTCTGTTATTTTGTTTGTTGAGAGACTGTAATGTAATGTTTTGCGAAACCATGATAGGACAAGTGATGTGTAAGTACATTGTAGTCAACATGATTTTGTTTCTTGAGTTGACGTAATATACTTGTTTCTGTGATTAAGTTTGTTGAGGAGATTGTAATGTGATGTTTTGTGAAACCACGTTGTGGTTATGTTTGTTGGGAGATTATAATGTAATGTTTTGTGAATCCATGACTGAAGAAGTGATGCATAAGTACCTTGTAGTTGACAAGATTTTGTTTCTTTGGATGATGTAATATACTGGTATGTTTTCGTTAGGCGATGAAATTGGGATGGAGGGAGTGTAGGTTTAATATTTGAAATGAGAATGTGTGAAGAGAAATCCATATCAGGCAGGAGATAGTAATCCAGGGAAAGGGCATGGTATCCATTAAACTATTGTAACATGCCAATTTAGTCATCGTTTCAGCGATAGAAGGGCTGCTCTCTCTCTCTCTCTATCTCTATCTCTCTCTCTCTCTCGCCAACGCCGACGCCGTTGCCATCGCCTGCGACGATGCATTCGCCATGCTGTCCTTGAACAGTGAGGATGACCAGTCAAGCATCGACAACCTTCTCTCCGACATCGAGTATTCATTCCACGATGTGAGTTCCTCTGTTTTCTCGGGCTAGGGTTAGGCAATGGTAAATCTCTCAATCTGAGCTCCATATGTGCATGCAATCATGTTCGATTTCAGCTTTGTGTTTACCTATAGGTACCAAGGACGATCTACGACTCCGAATGGGAGGGCCTAGATCTCGATGGAGAAGTGCCATGTGACCATGGGCTAAAACTGAGGAGATATGTTGCATTCGAAGGCAGTAACACTAGGAGAAGGTTTTTGGGCTGTACAAATCAGGTTTGTTTACATTATGTGCAACTGTGACATGAAGTAAAATGTATCGTGCATGTTCATAACACTATAGTGTGTGTGTTTTTAGGTTGGCCCGGTGTGTAAAGCAGTAGAGTGGGTGGATCTTGAGTGGCCAGATGCACTTAAGAAATGTTTGGCACAACTATGGGAGATGTATGAGTTGGAAAGGTCGGGGAGATTTACTGATGTAAGTGATGTAGTTGAAAAAAATTACAAGCTGTCGGTACGAAATAAGGAGATGGAACAAGAAATCGAGAATTTGCAGTCAGAGCTAACTGACGGAATCGATGGGAGCTTGGTTGTTGGAACTGCAAAGAAGCTTCAGGATAGTCACAGGTTGCTGATTCATGATGCAGAAAAGGAGAGGGATTAGCTTAGGGAAGACCAGAAGAAGCTAGAGTACTGCACTGCGGATCTGTTGAAGGAACTGAATTAGGCGTGCGAGGGTGAACAAGGACAGACTATAGGGGATAAAGGAAATTCGAGATGAATAATTTATGTTGTACCAATGCCTGAAACTAGTTAATTGTAAGACTTGCAGTTGCGCTTTCTGAACTAAGCCAAACTCAATCCTCGAGCAAACTAATTTCAGACGAACACACATATCGTGCATAGAGTTAAGTTCACGCTTACAAAATCACCACTGCAGAGGATAAACCAGGCAGTTCAGTACTAAATAGACATATGTTGTGTTCAAGCGAGCCTGGCCCGGAGCTGCCTTTTTTCCTCCCTAAGATTGGCCAGCTCCTTCAGTACTATGTCGTGCTTGAGCTGTAGGTTCTAGCGCTCCGTCACGGATTGGAGAATTTTGTCCGTAGCCATACGATTTTCCTCCAAGATCCCTTTCATGATCTCCGTCTGCTTCCTAGCGGAGGCGCGACCTTCACTGTGTAGCTTCGCCCAGTCGGCGTTTAACTCCTTTAGTTTCTGGCACTTGTCAGAAAGGACCGCGACTTCAGCGCGCAGTTGGTCAAAGGCCAGTTTCTGGGAATTCTGCTTCTCCCTTTGGATTGCTATCTTGTCATTTAGCCAGGTCGCCAGGTCCTAGTCGATCTTTCGCCTCTTTCCCTGCAACAAAAATACATAGTAAGGTTTGTTCAGTTCACCAGGACAAGCTGGTTAGTTTCCATAATTAACTGAATCGACTAGTGGCACTGTCATAATTTCAAGGAAGAAGCAATCTAGGACTAATCAACATTTTATCAATCGACTAGTGGCACTGTCATAATTTCAATTTCGAAGACAAATAAGATTTATCAGCAGTTTAGTGTGTTGTGGGTTTTTCCCAATATCACCAAATAGTAGTGGGAGAGTGGCAAACTCATAATGCAGAAACCCATGTCCAGATACATAATGGAAAAGAGAACATGGTGTCCATTCATGAACATGAGCACCAACACATGTCCAGATAGATAAGGAGTTGCCCTAGGATTCTTATTGCACCCTATAATGGGAAGCAGACATTGGCATTGCTCCCTGAACCCTAAACATTACAAAAGGAGAGGAGGACGAACTGGTATTCGTGTCCCCGCTAATAGGAATCAGACTTGGGCATTGCTCCGATACGCCTCCAGACATGCCCTTAGCTCCTCGTTCTCTTTGCGAAGACCCTCGAGTACGGTGATCCCTCTGCTCATGTCCGCCTTCATCTCCTTGACTGCATCCAGACAACGGTTCCTATCATGGTAGGCTCGGATGGTAGCCTTGGTTTCCTCGACGCGTCCTCTGAGTGCCTCGCTGACTTCGTCCTACAGGAGAATGCACCTTTCCACGAGATTCTTCTTCTCCTCCGTGAGCTCGTTGATTATCTTGATGGCCTGTTCTTGCCCAATCAAGTTATGGTCGAGCACTTTCTACAGCCTAATGACGTCACGTGCAAAATCTAGCGAGATCTCCTCCCGTACAGATAATTGCTTGCGTAGGCTCTCATTAGCATGGGTGAGGGAGCGTGCAAGCTCATGTTGGTTGGCAATCTTGGAACTGATCGCGACCACCTTCTCACGGTACTCGGCCTTCGATCGCTGCATCGTTCATGTTAATTGAAATAGGAATTCTACAATTACACTCCAGGTCCCAGGTGAATACTAATACAGATAAAAAAAATCCTCGTTGAATATATTGGCCGCAGTGTTAAAAAATGGACCTGGAGATCTATTCATGACCACAATAAATCCTAATCACAAAAAATCCGTAGTGAATCTATGAACAACGGTATTAAGGAAAGACCAAGAGATCCAGTCATATTCATGAAAACTAGTACAACTCGCAAAACAAGAAGAAAAACCAATGCGGGGCGGATAGCATCTAAGAATTCCACATCATAACTCAGAGAAATAACAGCGTGGAGATTTGCTACCTCGCTGAGACATGGAACGGGGCCAAACGGGTCCTGAAACCCCTCCGTCGTGGTGCATTCAGGCTCCACGACCGACCTATAATACATAGAAGAGGAAGAGCCAGAAGAAGAAGAAAAACAAGAAGAAGTTGATTAAGATCATGATGGAGAGGGAGATGGAGAAGAAGTAGAATAAGGAGACCTTACCGGGAGGAGCCCTCGCCTACTAGAACATTTGGCACCATTGTCGGGGGAGATTGGGCCTCGATGAGAGGGTGGGCTTGAGCGGCTGGTAGAGCAATAAGTGCCTCGCGGCGATTTCTCTCCCTTTTCTCCGCGAGGATCCTTGACCGGCCTCTCCCCCTCCTCAGTGGAGCCATGGCTTGCAGGGTGAGCGTGGTGGCGGTAGGAGGAAGGAGATAGTGATTATTAGTGTGGGAGAAGAGTAAGAGTACAGGCCGTGGTCCAGTAGTACTAGTACTATTATACAAGACCACCGTGTACGGTCTACCTTCTCAAAGAAGCTAGGGAGGCAGGGGTAGGGAATCGATGGGACTTGCCTTTATTGCGATGGACACTTTAATGGTCTTCGGCGCCGTCCAAAATCCAGTATATAATAAGGTGAGTGCGAGCCAGGTGGTTGTCATTTTTTTATTCATTTTTTTCCTTTTTCTATTTTCTTCAATAACTTTTGATTTAGTGATCCAGGTTGAACAAAAAAAATATTGTTTTTTGCAAAATGCAAATTATGTTTTTGGATAGTATAGAACACATTTCCTTTCCATCTCAGTATTAGTAATCAAATTTATTCACTTTGGCTTAAATGGCTAATACTGTATTTTTTAATTATTCTATTCTCAATTTATTCTTATCTTTTGACTTAGAGCTCCAAAAATGTTCAAATCAAATTCTATAGTTTTATTTAATAACTATTTACCATTATATAATTTTTAAGTATACTTTGGTTCTATTAAAATATGTATTTTAGCTATGGCTTAAATTGGCTTTGCAATATTTTCACATTTCTTTTCTTTTTATCAAATAAAAATTAGAACTAATTATCTATGGTTCGAAATTGAGTGAAATCAATTCCTATGGTTTTGTAATTTTGATGGAGAGGGAGAGGGAGAAGAAGTAGAATAAGGAGACCGTACCGGGAGGAGCCCTCGCCTGCTAGAACATTCGGCGCCATTGTCGGGTGAGATTGGGCCTCAATGAGAGGGTGGGCTTGAGCGGCTGGTAAAGCAAGAAGTGCCTCGCGGCGATTTCTCTCCCTTTTCTCTGCGAGGATCGTCGATCGGCCTCTCCCCCTCCTCAGTGGAGCCATGGCTTGCAGGGTGAGTGTGGCGACGGCGGGAGGAAGGAGATAATGATTATTAGTGTGGGAGAAGAGTAAGAGTACATGACGTGGTCCAGTAGTACTAGTACTATTATACAAGACCACCGTGTACGGTCTACCTTCTCAAAGAAGCCAGGGAGACAGGGTAGAGAATCGATGGACTTGTCTTTATTGCGATGGACACTTCAATGGTCTTTGGCGCCGCCCAAAATCCAGTATATAATAAGGGGAGTGCGAGCCGGGTGGTCGTCATGGGAATCGGCGTGCACATCCCGCGTGCGTGTGTCACGTGTTGATGGGGCAATGACGCGCGCAAGTGCTGCACGATCACGTGGGCACGTCCAACTCCGTCGAACTCCACATGACAGGCACACACGGGATATTTACGAGTTTAGAATACGCTGTGCCACTTTTTTTGTGATCAAATTATGTTCAGTACGCGAGATATTACTTTTTTTTGATAATCGACAAATGCATGCGTGGACACGATGCACAAAACCACTGCTCGTCCTTGATCAGATCGGCACCCCACTCTGTGTACCCGCCATCGACCATTCGGAGCAACTACCTCGAGCACGATGCCCCCTCGTCGTGGAAATGGCAGGTCCAAGCCATCCACTGACCATCCTGCGTCCCTGGCTCTTCGCTGCATCATCCGCGCTCGTTAGTCGCCTGCTAAGGCAGCACGTCGTGTCTGACTGCGCCAGGATCCATTGACATCGGCACTCGAGGACACCGCGACGTCGAAGCTCGTACCGGCCACGCAGGAGGACTGTGGGGTACCTGCAGCATCGGGCGAGCGCAAAGTAGCAGCCAGGACGGGGGCGCATATTGCACCAGGGAGTACGGACAAGAAGAGGAGCGAGACGAAGACCAGGAAGAAGAGAGGAGATAGCTATTTGGACGAGTTCGACTCGGCCAACGAGGAGGCGTTCATCGATCAGTTGGAGGTAGAAGCGGAGGAGAGTGACGTGGACCCATGGGACTACGAAGAGGAGGAGGAGGAGGACTCCGACGAGGAGATAGCGCGCTTATTCGAGTAAGGGGCGGTGTCGAGTCATCAGAGGAGGGCACCGGCGGCGGCTATGGCAGGGACCATGGCATTGACAAAGACGAGGACGAACCAGAAGACGAAGACGATGGGTTCTTCGAAATATGATCATTTATTTTATTTATTTTAGTTAGATAGATGGGTTTTCACTTGTTTATGGGGGTAAAGTATTGGTGGCACGGATAGAGAGGTGGCACGGATTGACCATTAATAAAAAAGTGGAGAAGGGAGGGGTTATCCTGCCCGTTGGATCACATGGGATCAACGGTTGGTGGAGACGATCCGCGTGACATTTGTCTCACCCAATCAGGGCATAGGACCCAGAGTGAGCACATGTTTGGGATCTCATGGGCTTTTGTGAGATTTGTGACAGAGAGAGAGAGAGAGGGAAAATCTCTTTTCACAACCCGCCTATGGATCCACCAGTACCATTCAAATGTCATTACATTTGTGCTCTTTTCACAATCCACCTATGGATCCACCAGTGTCATTGCATATGTGTTCTTTTTACTAACAACAACCAGAGTCATTGCATGTGTGCTCTTTTCACATACCACATATGGATCCACCAGTGCCATTGCATGTGTTCTCTTTTCACAATGCACCTATGGATCCACCAGTGTCATTGCAGGTGTGTTCTTTTCACTAACAACAACTGGAGTCATTGCATGTGTGCTCTTTTCACAATCCACCCATGGATCCACCAGTGTCATTGCATGTGTGTTCTTTTTAGTAACAACAACCACAATCATTGAAATGTGTGTTGTTTTCACATACCACCTATGGATCCACCAGTGTCATTGCATGTGTGTTCTTTTCACTAACAACAACCAGAGTCATTGCATGTGTGTTCTTTTCACAGACCACATATGGATCCACCAGTGTCATTGAAATGTGTGTTCTCTACAGAGACCACACATGGATCCACTAGTGTCATTGCATGTGTGTTCTTTTTAGTAACAACAACCAGAGTCATTGAAATGTGTGTTCTTTTCACGTACCACCTATGGATCCACCAGTGTCATTGAATGTGTGTTCTTTTCACAATCCAGCCATGGATCCACCAATGTCATTGCATGTGTGTTCTTTTTAGTAACAACAACCAGAGTCATTGAAATGTGTGTTCTTCTCACATACCACCTATGGACCCACCAGTTTCATTGCATGTGTGTTCTCTTCACAATCCACACATGGATCCACTAGTGTCATTGCACGTGTGTTCTTTTTAGTAACAACAACCAGTGTCATTGCATGTGTGTTCTCTTCAGAGACCACACATGGATCCACCAGTGTCATTGCATGTGTGTTCTTTTTACTTACAACAACCAGAGTCATTGAAATGTGTGCTCTCTTCGGAGACCACACATGGATCCACCGGTGTCATTGCATGTATGTTCTTTTCACTAACAACAACTGGAGTCATTGCATGTGTGCTCTCTTCAGAGACCACCTATGGATCCACCAGTGTCATTGGATGTGTGTTCTTTTTAGTAACAACAACCAGAGTCATTTCATGGTTGTTCTTCTAACATACCACCTATGGATCCACCAGAGTCATTGAATGTGTGTTCTCTTCACAAGCCACACATGGATCCACCAGTGTCATTGCATGTGTGTTCTTTTTAGTAACAACAACCAGTGTCATTGCATGTGTGTTCTCTTCAGAGACCACACATGGATCCACCAGTGTCATTGCATGTGTGTTCTTTTTACTAACAACAACCGGAGACATTGACATGTGTGCTCTCTTAGAGACCACACATGGATCCACCGGTGTCATTGCATGTATGTTCTTTTCACTAACAACAACTAGACTCATTGCATGTGTGTTCTTTTCATTAACAACAACTGGAGTCATTGCATGTGTGCTCTCTTCAGAGACCACCTATGGATCCACCAGTGTCATTGCATGTGTGTTCTTTTCACTAACAACAACTGGAGTCATTGCATGTGTGTTCTTTTCACTAACAACAACTGGATCCACCAGTGTCATTGCATGTGTGCTCTTTTCACAATCCACCCATGGATCCACCAGTGTCATTGCATGTGTGTTCTTTCCACTAACAACAACTAGAGTCATTGCATGTGTTTTCTTCTCACTGACCACCTATGGATCCACCAGTGTCATTGCATGTGTGTTCATTTCACTAAACAACAACCAGAGTCATTGAAATGTGTGCTCTCTTTAGAGACCACACATGGATCCACCAGTGTCATTGAAATGTGTGTTCTCTACAGAGACCACACATGGATCCACCAGTGTCATTGCATGTATGTTCTTTTCACTACCAACAACTGGAGTCATTTCATGTGTGCTCTCTTCAGACACCACCTATGGATCCACCAGTGTCATTGCATGTGTGTTCTTTTTACTAACAACAACCAGAGTCATTTCATGGCTGTTCTTCTCACATACCACCTATGGATCCAACAATGTCATTGCATGTGTGTTCTCTTCATAATACACACATGGATCCACCAGTGTCATTGCATGTGTGTTCTTTTTAGTAACAACAACCAGTGTCGTTGCACGTGTGTTCTCTTCAGAGACCACACATGGTTCCAACAGTGTCATTGTATCTGTGTTCTTTTTACTAACAACAACCAGAGTCATTGAAATGTGTGCTCTCTTCAGAGACCACACATGGATCCACCGGTGTCATTGCATGTATGTTCTTTTCACTAACAACAACTGGAGTCATTGCATGTGTGTTGTTTTCACATACCACATATGGATCCACCAGTGTCATTGCATGTGTGTTGTTTTTAGTAACAACAACCAGAGTCATTGAAATGTGTGTTCTTCTCACATACCACCTATGGATCCACCGGTGTCATTGCATGTGTGTTCATTTCACTAACAACAACCAGTGTCATTGCATGTATGTTCTTTTCACTAACAACAACTGGAGTCATTGCATGTGTGTTCTTTTCAGATACCACATATGGATCCACCAGTGTCATTGCATGTGTGATCTTTGCACAATCCACCCATGGATCCACCAGTGTCATTGCACGTGTGTTCTTTTTAGTAACAACAACCAGAGTCATTGAAATGTGTGTTCTTTTCACATACCACCCATGGATCCACCAGTGTTATTACATGTGTGTTCTTTTCACTAACAACAACTAGAGTCATTGCATGTGTGCTCTCTTCAGAGACCACCTATGGATCCACCAGTGTCATTGCATGTGTGTTGTTTTTAGTAACAACAACCAGAGTCATTGAAATGTGTGTTCTTCTCACATACCACCTATGGATCCACCGGTGTCATTGCATGTGTGTTCATTTCACTAACAACAACCAGTGTCATTGCATGTATGTTCTTTTCACTAACAACAACTGGAGTCATTGCATGTGTGTTCTTTTCGCATACCACATATGGATCCACCAGTGTCATTGCATGTGTGCTCTTTTCACAATCCACCCATGGATCCACCAGTGTCATTACACGTGTGTTCTTTTTAGTAACAACGACCAGAGTCATTGAAATGTGTGTTCTTATCACATACCACCTATGGATCCACCGGTTCCATTGCATGTGTGTTCATTTCACTAACAACAACCAGTGTCATTGCATGTATGTTCTTTTCACTAACAACAACTGGAGTCATTGCATGTGTGCTCTTTTCACAATCCACACATGGATCCACCAGTGTCATTGCATGTGTGTTCTTTTTAGTAACAACAACCAGTGTCATTGCATGTGTGTTCATTTCATAATCCACCTATGGATCCACCAGTGTCATTGCATGTGTGTTCTTTTCACTAACAAAAACTTGAGTCATTGCATGTGTGTTCTTTTCACATACCACATATGGATCCACCTGTGTCATTACATGTGTGATCTTTTCACAATCCACCCATTGATCCACCAGTGTCATTGCATGTGTGTTCTTTTTAGTAACAACAACCAGAGTCATTGAAATGTGTGTTCTATTCATATACCACCTATGGATCCACCAGTGTCATTGCATGTGTGTTCTTTTCACTAACAACAACCAGAGTCATTGTATGTGTGTTCTTTTCACATACCTCATGTGGATCAACCAGTGTCATTGAAATGTGTGTTCTCTACAGAGACCACACATGGATCCACCAGTGTCATTGCATGTGTGTTCTTTTTACTAACAACAACCAGAGTCATTTCATGGCTGTTTTCTCACATACCACCTATGGATCCACCAGTGTCATTGCATGTGTGTTCTCTTCACAATCCACACATGGATCCACCAGTGTCATTGCATGTGTGTTCTTTTTAGTAACAATGTTCTCTTCAGAGACCACACATGGATCCACCTGTGTCATTGCATGTGTGTTCTTTTTACTAACAACAATCAGAGTCATTGAAATGTGTGCTCTCTTCAGAGACGACACATGGATCCACCGGTGTCATTGCATGTATGTTCTTTTCACTAACAACAACTGGAGCCATTGCATGTGTGTTCTTTTCACTAACAACAACTGGAGTCATTGCATGTGTGTTCTTTTTACTAACAACAACCAGAGTTATTTCATGGATGTTCTTCTCACATACCACCTATGGATCCACCAGTGTCATTGCATGTGTGTTCTCTTCAAAATCCACACATGGATCCACCAGTGTCTTTGCATGTGTGTTCTTTTTAGTAACAACAACCAGTGTCATTGCATGTGTGTTCTCTTTAGAGGCCACACATGGATCCACCAGTGTCATTGCATGTGTGTTCTTTTTACTTACAACAACAGAAGTCATTGAAATGTGTGCTCTCTTCAGAGACCACACATGGATCCACCCGTGTCATTGCATGTATGTTCTTTTCACTAACAATAACTGGACTCATTGCATGCGTGTTCTTTTCACAAACAACAACTAGATCCACCAGTGTCATTGCATGTGTGCTCTTTTCACAATCCACCCATGGATCCACTAGTATCATTGCATGTGTGTTCTTTTCACTAACAACAACCAGAGTCATTGCATGTGTGTTCTTCTCACATACCACCTATGGATCCACCAGTGTCATTGCATGTGTGTTCATTTCACTAACAACAACTAGAGTCACTGAAATGTGTGCTCTCTTTAGAGACCACACATGGATCCACCAGTGTCATTGAAATGTGTGTTCTCTACAGAGACCACACATGGATCCACCAGTGTCATTGCATGTATGTTCTTTTCACTAACAACAACCAGAGTCATTGCATGTGTGCTCTTTTCACAATCCAAATATGGGTCCACTAGTGTCATTGAATTGTGTGTTCTCTACAGAGACCACACATGGATCCACCAGTGTCATTGCATGTATGTTCTTTTCACTAACAACAACTGGAGTCATTGCATGTGTGCTCTCTTCAGAGACCACCTATGGATCCACCAGTGTCATTGGATGTGTGTTCTTTTTAGTAACAACAACCAGAGTCATTTCATGGCTGTTCTTCTCACATACCACCTATGGATCCACTAGTGTCATTTCACGTGTGTTCTCTTCACAATCCACACATGGATCCACCAGTGTCATTGCATGTGTGTTCTTTTTAGTAACAACAACCAGTGTCATTCCATGTGTGTTCTCTTCAGAGACCACACATGGATCCAACAACATCATTGCATGTGTGTTCATTTTATTAACAACAACCAGAGTCATTGAAATGTGTGCTCTCTTCAGAGACCACACATGGATCCACCGGTGTCATTGCATGTATGTTCTTTTCACTAACAACAACTGGAGATTGCATGTGTGTTCTTTTCGCATACCACATATGGATCCACCAGTGTCATTGCATGTGTGCTCTTTTCACAATCCACCCATGGATCCACCAGTGTCATTGCACGTGTGTTCTTTTTAGTAACAACAACCAGAGTCAATGAAATGTGTGTTCTTCTCACATACCACCTATGGATCCACCGGTGTCATTGCATGCGTGTTCATTTCACTAACAACAACCAGTGTCATTAGATGTATGTTATTTCCACTAACAACAATTGGAGTCATTGCATGTGTGTTCTTTTCACATACCACATATGGATCCACCAGTGTCATTGCATGTGTGATCTTTGCACAATCCACCCATGGATCCACCAGTGTCATTGCACGTGTGTTCTTTTTAGTAACAACAACCAGAGTCATTGAAATGTGTGTTCTTCTCACATACCACCTATGGATCCACCGGTGTCATTGCATGCGTGTTCATTTCACTAAAAACAACCAGTATCATTGCATGTATGTTCTTTCCACTAACAACAACTGGATTCATTGCATGTGTGTTCTTTTCACATACCACATATGGATCCACCAGTGTCATTGCATGTATGATCTTTGCACAATCGACCCATGGATCCACCAGTGTCATTGCACGTGTATTCTTTTTTGTAACAACAACAAGAGTCATTGAAATGTGTGTCCTTCTCACATACCACCTATGGATCCACCGGTGTCATTGCATGTGTGTTCATTTCACTAACAACAACCAGTGTCGTTGCATGTATGTTCTTTTCACTAACAACAACTGGAGTAATTGCATGTGTGCTCTTTTCACAATCCACATATGGATCCACCAGTGTCATTGCATGTGTGTTTCTTTTTAGTAACAACAACCAGTGTCATTGCATGTGTGTTCTCTTCAGAGACCACACATGGATCCACCAGTGTCATTGCATATGTGTTCTTTTTTACTTACAACAACCAGAGTCATTGAAATGTGTGCTCTCTTCAGAGACCACACATGGATCCATTGCTCTCTTTAGAGTCATTCAGATCGCCAGCCTTCTTTCGGTACCATGAGGTGGATCTCGAGGGCGAGATCCATTGTTAGTGGTGTCGAATTGTAGCACCCCGTAAAACCACTACTAGAAAATCGTTGTGTTTTTGTGCATTTCATCAGCATGACTGTATGCTCATGTCATCATGCCACATTGCATTTGAGCATCTTTATGGCTGCATGCATATGTTTGTCTAAAACAATTTTCTAAAAGCCTACCTTTGTTTTCTAAATATCCCTCGTCTTTATTTCAAATTAAAAACCCCGGCCTTTTTCGAATATTTTGTTTTGTCTAAAAGTTTTCACAAAGAAAATCATCTTTGAAATTAAAACAAATTAAAAGATATAAAAACTATTTTTGTTTCGGAGGAGGCCGCCACCGGCCAGGCCCAGCTGGCAGCAGCCTACTACTCAAGATAGAAATCTAAATCCTAGTGCTAGTCCTACCCCAAACCCTAACCCTGGCTTCTACCAATCCCCACCTACCCAACCAGCAGTCGCCGCACCCCTGCCTCACCACCTAGCGATACCGGCGCGCCGCACACGACCCACCCGCCCTGGTACACGTGCGCGGAAGCCCATCCCGAACCGTCTCCTCCCCGGGATTGCCACCTACCATGCGTTTCACCCTGTCGCCAGATCGATCTCCTCGATCTCGAGCTCCCCCGCGCCGCCAGCTCTTCCTGGTCGGCCTCTGCCTTGCTGCCTCCCTGGCCCTCGCCCGCTGCTCCTCGTCGTCTCCCTGTGCTGCCTCTTTCCTGCCCAGTGCCGGCCCTGACCTCGCGCGCCTCTGCAAGCCGCTGCCATGACCTCCCGCTGCCCGAGCTCAGCTCGTCCATGTGTGAGCGCCGCCGGCCGCGCATCCTCGTCGACCTCGGCCCCTGCAAGCTCGACATCCTCTCCGGCCGCCCCTCCTCGTCTCCCGCGCCATGGCCGCGCGACCTCGGCCTTGCCGGCCTCCATCCCCCGCCTGCCGTGCTTCCCGACCGCGTCTCCTAGACCCGGGCCTCGCCCTCGACCCGTCACCCCTGCTCGAGCCGGCTTTGCCTCCATCGCTGTCGTGCTCCCGGTCGGCCTCGCTTCCATGTTCTGCAGTACGTGGGATGCCCTCCTACCGCCCAAGGCCATGCTCGTCTCCAGTCGGTCTTCCGTGTCCTTGGGTTAACCTTTGTCTCGCGCCATGACCTCCATCTGCAGTGTCGTGCGCCTTAGTTCCGGCCCTCCAGATGTACCTTTGACCCCAAACCATCACGTGTGTGTCCATGTTCAGCTGGAGAACAAAGAAGAGTCTCTTGCCTTGATGTTTGGTCAATCTGTTTACAAGGCAGTGCTGATGTGTTGTTATGGAGTGGTACTCGTAAGATGCTATGGAGCTGATGTGATGCTGAGTACTACCCTCCCGACGACAAGTTCGACAGTGATCCACATGAAACCGATGAACTGTGTCGCCGATCAAAGTCCGCCATTGATGGATGAAGTCGTAATCCTTGCCGACATGGAACCGGACAACTTCGAGATGGAACCTCAAGATCGTCAGCACGGAACCCAAAGTTCTTCTTCACGGACCTGAAGACCGAACCCGAAGACCACAGATGCGACAAGTACTCCTTCTCGGATGCGAGGCCCGGATCCGAAGAACGCCAAGATCGCCACTGGAACGCCAAGTTCTTCATCCCAAACGCCAAGACCGACCCGATACGCGGACCCGACAAGATCCTCGCGACGACAAGATCGACACCGACCAGGGCGAATCTGATGCGCCCCCGACACCAAACCAAGTCCTTCTTCCAGGAACGCTAAGCTCTCCTTCCGTTGTCCGAAGACCGATCCACCAAGCCCGGACCCGCACCCCGTCGAACCCCAAGACCTTCGACCCTAGATGTGTGACCCTACCTATCCCTATTTTATAAATGCTATATATAATTGTTGCATATTAATTTGATCATGTCGCATACATATTGTGTGGTTTGGGGGCATTATATTGATTCATCTAATAATTAAACATGGAGGCTATAGGCGGACTTTTCTAGTCTTATATTGGCCCCATTTAAATTTGTGTAGCGAACCGATGCCATGCTTTGCCTTGTTAATTCCACATTTAATTTGCGGGGTAGTTAAAGAACATGAACCTATTAATTAATTGTCGGGACCCCGGTTACGCTTAATAATGCCTAATTGCATCGCATCTGTGCCATGCCATAATATTGCCTAATTGCACCGCATCTGCATCATATCATAATCATGCCGGATCTTCTACCATAGTATTAAATACTGCATCCGGTGTTTCTCCTAGTGTTTGCTTCTTCGCGGATTAGGCCGATGAGTTGATGCGAGTATCGACAAGTTCTCCAGATATGATCCTTCGGCAGTGTTTCCCAGGCGAGCATTCTCCCCCCTTCTACCTATTTTGCATTTATAGTCTTTATTTCATCCTGTTGATCTATTTCTCTCCGTGTCGCGATGCTTTAGTTTCTGTACACCAGTTATATCCCGTGCAGCCTCTATATTGCCTTGGACACCTCCTAGTACCTGTGTTTGGTAGATAGCTGGCCTTGCGAGTCGTAGTTGCTTGCTCAGGTGCGATGTCGTGTTGTCAAGTACCACAGTTGTTGGAATGTTGGATGTTTATGGTGAAGTTGATCATGACTTCAAATACAACTATTAAATTGCTGGGATAACTAATGAAAGAGGCACTGGTGGACAATATATGCTATTTGGTTTTTCATGTCCACTTGTGTCCCGTAGGCCCCGAGTACTTGATACCTGTTCCTTGACTATTCGCACTATCCACATCCGGGAGAGTCAATGAATCCCCCTTAGCCAGAGCTTGATTCATTTCTTATTTCTTGGGGCCACAAACTAGTTTGGCGATTTATTACTATCCTGTACTTATTCCATGCTCTATTGCTTTATTTACGATTGTGCGTGGAGCACCTGTACTGTTTTGGATCGTGGAATGTTTTTTCGGTATCGACAAGCCTAGTCACACTTTCGGGTTCCCAGTCGTTTACAGCCATTGACACAAACCTTGGGTCCATCTCGGAGCCGGCCAACTTCGTTGCGGGTAGCTTAATGGGGTGGCCCCTTGAAATATTTGTGAATCCTGTGATTGCTTTGTCGTGAATGCCTCGTTGGGTTTTGAGTTGGTTTTTCCGAGCTTGATCGAGTGTGTGTTGCTATTTGTGCACCCCTGCGGGGTAAAACTTTCTGAAAGCCATGTCCGCGGTTATGGATGACTTGGAGCACAGTATCTTGATCATAGACAAGCATAAGTAAAGTAGTGCTATAAATTTGACTTAATATGTGACTAGTAATCAGATTCAAATACAACGGAATGGATACTAAAAATGCCAACAACTGGTGGAGCTGGGGCTCCTTGTGTCTTGTTATATCTGCCTAGTAAGTATTGCAACTCCAATGGAATGTGATAAAAGTGCCAACAACTGCTGGGTTTGGGATTCCTCTGGACAATTATATCTGACTAGTAAATGTTCCAACTACAACGGAATGTTAACAAAAACTGCCCACTACTTATGCTATCAGGATGACTCATGCTATATATCTGACTAGTAAATGCTGCAACTATAATGGAATGAGTAAAACTGCCAACTGTGTGAGTTCCTTGGTCCGACTTCCTCGTTTGGTCTCGAGGGGGAAATACCAGGATGGGTATGTTTGGTGTTAGCATCATGTAGGATCCGAATAGGTCTTTATTACCCCTCTCTAATAGCCGCCAGTGATACCGAGTCTCTATAGGTTGTTGAGCGCTGCTGCGCTGCCGCTTCAGTCCACCATACCTATGTAGGCGAGAGCCGCCGAATTCTAGCCTCGCAGTGTACTGGCCTCAGTACTGACGCTCCTCGCTTTCATTTGCCCTTTGTCGGCACCCCTTTTGTTTTAGCAGGTTTGAGATCGACGTCATTAGCAGGGTTACCCTTCCGGCTTGGCCTGGGCAGGGATATGGACGCCATTTGTTATTCTTTAGGGCTCTTAGCCCTATTTGCATCTTGTCTGTAGTCGGACGCTCTATCGTTTTCAAGGTGATTAGGATCTTTGTATGGTATATTGTATTCTTGACTCATGGAGTCGTTGTTGTATATATATGTTCTCTGGGTTCCATCATGGACTAATGTGTAATGATATTACTTCTTTCTCCACCGGCACACAATTTCCTTGAATCGTTTCTATGCGGGTTTGGCGGGAAGTGCTAAACCTTGCATAGGGCCGATTCGAGGGTGCTACAGAGTGGTATCAGAGCTCAGCAGTTGCGATACCCCACTGGTCCAGCCTGTAGGATAACCTAGCTAACGGACGATCTAGAGTGTCAAAACTATTTTGCAAAATCGGTTGGATAGATCTGATTAGGTCTGATTTTACTCCTTACCCCTCTGCTGTTCTCCTCTTACCTCTGTGTATTTTGAATATGCTCTCTTATCTTTTCTTCAAGTCCAGGAATTCTCGTGGTTGGGTTTCCGTCGTACCTTCAGGGTTTCGCTTCCTCCTTTGGTAATTGTGTTTCTACATCCGATCTTCGTGCTATCTGAGGAATCCTTCATCTGTTGGACTTCTCTCTATTCCGTGTTGTGCCTTCCGGTGTTTTCGACGTGATGACATCATCTACGCCAGATCGATGCAGAGTCTGCATCACTCCTTGTTTCCGAACCTCGCTTGTCGAGATCTTCAGTCTAATTTTGAGAGTTTATTGCATAATTCTACTATTCATGTACAGAGTAATGGTTTGAGTGCGGGATGGAGTCACGATCATACCACTACTCTTATCATTCGCTTATGTATATTGAATCGGTGGATCTAGCAATTTTACTCCGTCCACGAAAGCTAGAGGTGGCTTTATTTGTTGATACCTCTACCTTCGTCTTTGTTTTCTCCGGAGTGTTCTCGACGAGCGTGAACAATGACTCCTTGTTGGTGGTGTCGACGACTCCAAGATGGAGTAAGCACCCTTGATAATGGTGTCGCAACGATCCACACGAAGCAAGAAGATTCAGATTGCCAGCCTTCTTTCGGTACCATGAGGCGGATCTCGAGGGCGAGATCCATCGTTAGTGGTGTCGAATTGTAGCACCCCGGTAAAACCACTACTAGAAAATCGCTGTGTTTTTGTGCATTTCATCATCATGACTGTATGCTCATGTCATCATGCCACATTGCATTTGAGCATCTTTATGTTTGCATGCATATGTTTGTCTAAAACTATTTTCTAAAAGCCTACCTTTGTTTTCTAAATATCCCTCATCTTTATTTCAAATTAAAAACCCCGGCCTTTTTCCGAATATTTTGTTTCGTCTAAAAGTTGTCACAAAGAAAACCATCTTTGAAATTAAAACAAATTAAAAGATATAAAAACTATTTTTGTTCCGGAGGAGGCCGCCACTGGCCAGGCCCAAAGGCCCAGCTGGCAGCAGCCTACTACTCCAGATAGAAATCTAAATCCTAGTCCTAGTCCTACCCCAAACCCTAACCCTGCCTTCTACCAATCCCCACCTACCCAACCAGCAGCCGCCGCACACCCCAGCGCCGCACCCCTGCCTCACCACCTAGCGATATAGGCGCGCCGCACACGACCCACCCGCCCTGGTACACGTGCGCGGAAGCCCATCCTGAACCGTCTCCTCCCCGGGATTGCCACCTACCACGCATTTCACCCCGTCGCCAGATCGATCTCCTCGATCTCGAGCTCCCCGCGTGCCGCCAGCTCTTCCTGGTCGGCCTCTGCCTTGCTGCCTCCCTGGCCCTCGCCTCCATCACGACGGACCTCGCCCGCTGCTCCTCGTCGTCTCCCTGCGCTGCCTCTTTCCTGCCCAGTGTCGGCCCTAACTTCGCGCGCCTCTGCAAGCCGCTGCCATGACCTCCTGCTGCCCGAGCTCAGCTCGTCCATGTGCGAGCGCCACCGGCCGTGCATCCTTGTTGACCTCGGTCCCTGCAAGCTCGTCATCCTCTCCGGCCGCCCCTCCTCGCCTCCCGCGCCATGGCTGCGCGACCTCGGCCTCGCCGACCTCCATCCCCTGTCTGCCGTGCTTCTCGGCCGCGTCTCCTTGACCTGGGCCTCGCCCTCGACCTGACACCCCTGCTCGAGCCGGCTTTGCCTCCATCGCTGTCGCGCTCCTGGCCGGCCTCGCGTCCATGTTCTGTAGTACGCGGGACGCCCTCCTACTGCCGTCCTACCGCCCAAGGCCACGCTCGTCTCCAGTCGGTCTTCCGTGTCCTTGGGTTCACCTTTGTCTCGCACCACGACCTCCATCTGTAGCGTAGTGCGCCTCAGTTCCGGCCCTCTAGATGTACCTTTGACCCCAAACCATCACGTGTGTGTCCGTGTTCAGCTAGAGAACAGAGAAGAGTCTCTTGCCTTGATGTTTGGTCAATCTGTATACAAGGTTGTGCTGATGTGTTGTTATGGAGTGGTACTCATAAGATGCTATGGAGATGATGTGATGCTGAATACTACCCTCCCGACGACAAGTTCGACAGTGATCCAGATGAAACCGATGAACTGTGTCGCCGATCCAAGTCCGCCATTGATGGATGAAGTCGTAATCCTCGCCGAGATGGAACCTCAAGATCGTCAGCATGGAACCCCAAGTTCTTCTTCACGGATCCGAAGACCGAACCTGAAGACCACAAATGCGACAAGTACTCCTTCCCGGATGCAAGGCCCGGATCCGAAGACCGCCAAGATCGCCACCGGAATGCCAAGTTCTTCATCCCGAATGCCAAGACCGACCCGATACGTGGACCCGACAAGATCCTCGCGACGAGAAGATTGACACCGACCAGGGCGAATCCGATGCACCCCCGACGCCAAACCAAGTCCTTCTTTCCGGAACGCCAAGCTCTCCTTCCGTTGTCCGAAGACCGATCCACCAAGCCCGGACCCGCACCCCGTCGAACCCCAAGACCTTCGACCCTAGATGTGTGACCCTTACCTATCCCTATTTTATAAATGCTATATATAATTGTTGCATATTAATTTGATTATGTCGCATACATATTGTGTGGTTTGGGGGCATTATATTGATTCATCTAATAATTAAACATGGAGGCTATATGCGGACTTTTCTAGTCTTATATTGGCCCCATTTAAATTTGTGTAGCGAACCGATGCCATGCTTTGCCTTGTTAATTCCACATTTAATTTGCGGGGTAGTTAAACAACATGAACCTATTAATTAATTGTCGGGATCCCGGTTCCGCTTAATATTTCCTAATTGCATCGCATCTGTGCCATGCCATAATATTGCCTAATTGCACCGCATCTGCATCATATCATAATCATGCCGGATCTTCTACCATAGTATTAAATACTGCATCCGGTGTTTCTCCTAGTGTTTGCTTCTTCGCGGATTAGGCCGATGAGTTGATGCGAGTATCGACAAGTTCTCCAGATATGATCCTTCGGCAGTGTTTCCCAGGCGAGCATTCTCCCCCCTTCTACCTATTTTGCATTTATAGTCTTTATTTCATCCTGTTGATCTATTTCTCTCCGTGTCGCGATGCTTTAGTTTCTGTACACCAGTTATATCCCGTGCAGCCTCTATATTGCCTTGGACACCTCCTAGTACCTGTGTTTGGTAGATAGCTGGCCTTGCGAGTCGTAGTTGCTTGCTCAGGTGCGATCTCGTGTTGTCAAGTACCACAGTTGTTGGAATGTTGGCAGATGTTTACGGTGAAGTTGATCATGACTTCAAATACAACTATTAAATTGCTGGGATAACTAATGAAAGAGGCACCGGTGGACAATATATGCTATTTGGTTTTTCATGTCCACTTGTGTCCCGTAGGCCCCGAGTACTTGATACATGTTCCTTGACTATTCGCACTATCCACATCCAGGAGAGTCTATGAATCCCCCTTAGCCAGAGCTTGATTCATTTCTTATTTCTTAGGGCCACAAACTATTTTGGGGCTTTATTACTATCCTGTACTTATGCCATGCTCTACTGCTTTATTTACGATTGTGCGTGGACCACCTGTACTATTTTGGATCGTGGAATGTTTTCGCGGTATCGACAAGCCCAGTGACACTTTCGGGTTCCTAGTCGTTTACAGCCGTTGACACAAACCTTGGGTCCGTCTCGGAGCCGGCCAACTTCGTTGCGGTTAGCTTAATGGGGTGGCCCCCTGAAATATTTATGAATCATGTGATTGCTTTGTCGTGAAAGCCTCGTTGGGTTTTGAGTTGGTTTTTCCGAGGTTGATCGAGTGTGTGTTGCTATTTGTGTACCCCTGCAGGGTAAAACTTTCTAAAAGCCGTGTCGGCGGTTATGGACGACTTGGAGCATAGTATCTTTATCATAGACAAGCATAACTAAAGTAGTGCTATAAATTTTACTTAATATGTGACTAGTAATCAGATTCAAATACAACGGAATGGATACTAAAAATGCCAACAACTGGTGGAGCTGGGGCTCCTTGTGTCTTGTTATATCTGCCTAGTAAGTATTGCAACTCCAATGGAATGTGATAAAAGTGCCAACAATTGGTGGGTTTGGGATTCCTCCGGACAATTATATCTGACTAGTAAATGTTCCAACTACAACGGAATGTTAACTAAAACTGCCCACTACTTATGCTATAAGGATGACTCATGCTATATATCTGACTAGTAAATGCTGCAACTATAATGGAATGCGTAAAACTGCCAACTGGGTGAGTTCCTTGGTCCAACTTCCTCGTTTGGTCTCGAGGGGGAAATACCAGGATGGGTATGTTTGGTGTTAGTATCAGGTAGGATCCGAATAGGTCTTTCTTACCCCTCTCTAATAGCCGCCAGTGATACCAAGTCTCTATATGTTGTTTAGCGCCGCTGCGCTGCCGCTTTAGTCCACCATACCTATGTAGGTGAGAGCCGCCGAATTCTAGCCTCGCCGTGTACTGGCCTCAGTACTGACGCTCCTCGTTTTCATTTGCCCTTTGTCGGCACCCCTTTTGTTTTAGCAGGTTTGAGATCGACGTCATTAGCAAGGTTACCCTTCCGACTTGGCCTAGGCAGGGTTATGGACGCCATTGGTTATTCTTCAGGGCTCTTAGCCCCATTTGCATCTTGTCCGTAGTCAGACGCTCTATCATTTTCAAGGTGATTAGGATCTTTGTATGGTATATTGTATTCTTGACTCATGGAGTCGTTTTTGTATATATCTGATCTGTGGGTTCCATCATGGACTAATGTGCAACGGAACTACTTCGTTCTCCACCCGCACGCAAGTGCCTGGTGGGCGTCCTTGAATCGTTTCTATGCGGGTTTGGCGGGAAGTGCTAAAACTTGCATAGGGACGATTCGAGGGTGTTACATGTGTGTTCTCTACAGAGACCACACATGAATCCACCAGTGTCATTACATGTATGTTCTTTTCACTAACAACAACTAGAGTCATTGCATGTGTGCTCTTTTCACAATCCACATATGATCCAACAGTGTCATGGCATGTGTGTTCTTTTTAGTAACAACAACCAGTGTCATTGCATGTGTGTTCTTTTCACTAACAAGAACTGGAGTCATTGCATGTGTGCTCTCTTCAGAGACAACCTATGGATCCACCAGTGTCATTGCATGTGTTTTCTTTTTACTAAAAACAACCAGAGTCATTTCTTGGATATTCTTCTCACATACCACCTACGGATCCACCAGTGTAATTGCATGTGTGTTCTCTTCAGAATCCACACATGGATCCCTAGTGTCATTGCATGTGTGTTATTTTTAGTAACAACAACCAGTGTCATTGCATGCGTGTTCTCTTCAAAGAACTCGCACGGATCCACTAGTGTCATTGCATGCGTGTTTTTTTACTAACAACAACCAGAGTCATTGAAATGTGTGCTCTCTTCAGAGACCACACATCGATCAACCGGTGTCATTGCATGTATGTTCTTTTCACTAACAACAACTGGAGTCATTGCATGTGTGTTCTTTTCACTAACAACAACTGGAGTCATTGCATGTGTGTTCTTTTTACTAACAACTACCAGAGTCATTTCATGGCTGTTCTTCTCACATACCACCTATGGATCCACTAGTGTCATTGCATGTGTGTTCTCTTCACAATCCACACATGGATCCACCAGTGTCATTGCATGTGTGTTGTTTTTAGTAAGAACAACCAGTGTCATTGCATGTGTGTTCTTTTCAGAGACCACACATGGATCCACTAGTGTCATTGCATGTGTGTTCTTTTTACTAACAACAACCAGAGTCATTGAAATGTGTGCTCTCTTCAGAGACCACACATGGATCCACCAGTGTCATTACATGTATGTTCTTTTCACTAAAAACAACTGGAGTCATTGCATGTGTGTTCTTTTCACTAACAACAACTGGATCCACCAGTGTCATTGCATGTGTGCTCTTTTCACAATCCACCCATGGATCCACCAGTGTCATTGCATGTGTGTTCTTTTCACTAACAACAACCAGAGTCATTGCATGTGTGTTCTTCTCACATACCACCTATGGATCCACAAGTGTCATTGCATGTGTGTTCATTTCACTAACAACAACCAGAGTCATTGAAATGTGTGCTCTCTTCAGAGACCACACATGGATCCACCAATGTCATTGAAATGTGTGTTCTCTACAGAGACCACACAAGGATCCACTAGTGTCATTACATGTATGTTCTTTTCACTAACAACAACCAGAGTCATTGCATGTGTGCTCTTTTCACAATCCACATATGGATCCACCAGTGTCATTGAAACGTGTGTTCTCTACAAAGACCACACATGGATCCACTAGTGTCATAGCATGTGTATTCTTTTCACTAACAACAACTGGAGTCATTGCATGTGTTCTCTCTTCAGAGACCACCTATGGATCTGCTAGTGTCATTGCATGTGTGTTCTTTTTACTAACAACAACTAGAATCATTTCATGGCTGTTCTTCTCACATAACACCTATGGATCCACCAGAGTCATTGCATGTGCGTTCTCTTCACAATCCACACATGGATCCACCAGTGTCATTGCATGTATGTTCTTTTCACTAACAACAACTGGAGTCATTGCATGTGTGCACTCTTCAGAGACCACCTATGGATCCACCAGTGTCATTGCATGTGTGTTCATTTTACTAACAACAACAAGACTCATTTCATGGTTGTTCTTCTCACATACCACCTATGGATCCACCAGTGTCATTGCATCTGTATTCTCTTCACAATCCACACATGGATCCACCAGTGTCATTGCATGTGTGTTCTTTGTAGTAACAACAACCAGTGTCATTGCATGTGTGTTCTCTTCAGAGACCACACATGGATCCACCAGTGTCATTGCATGTGTGTTCTTTTTACTAACAACAACTAGAGTCATTGAAATGTGTGCTCTCTTCAGAGACCACACATGGATCCACCGGTGTCATTGCATGTATGTTCTTTTCACTAAAACAACTAGAGTGATTGCATGTGTGTTCTTTTCATAGACCACATATGGATCCACCAGTGTCATTGCATGTGTGCTCTTTTCACAATCCACCCATGGATCCACCAGTGTCATTGCACGTGTGTTCTTTTTAGTAACAACAACCAGAGTCATTGAAATGTGTGTTCTTCTCACATACCACCTATGGATCCACCGGTGTCATTGCATGTGTGTTCATTTCACTAACAACAACCAGTGTCATTGCATGTATGTTATTTTCATTAACAAGAATTGGAGTCATTGCATGTGTGCTCTTTTCACAATCCACATATGGATCCACCAGTGTCATTGCATGTGTGTTCTTTTTAGTAACAACCAGTGTCATTGCATGTGTGTTCATTTCATAATCCACCTATGGATCCACCAGTGTCATTGCATGTGTGTTCTTTTCAATAACAAAAACTGGAGTCATTGCATGTGTGTTCTTTTCACAGACCACATATGGATCCACCAGTGTCATTGCATGTGTGCTCTTTTCACAATCCACCCATGGATCCACCAGTGTCATCGCACGTGTGTTCTTTTTAGTAACAACAACCAGAGTCATTGAAATGTGTGTTCTTTTCACATACCACCCATGGATCCACCAGTGTTATTACATGTGTGTTCTTTTCACTAACAACAACCAGAGTCATTGCATGTGTGTTCTTTTCACATACCACATATGGATCCACCAGTGTCATTGAAATGTGTGTTCTCTACAGAGACCACACATGGATCCACCAGTGTTATTGCAAGTGTATTCTTTTTAGTAACAACAACCATAGTCATTGAAATGTGTGTTCTTTTCACATACCACATATGGATCCACCAGTGTCCTTACATGTGTGTTCTTTTCACAATCCACCCATGGATCCACCAGTGTCATTACATGTGTGTTCTTTTTAGTAACAATAAGCAGAGTCATTGATATGTGTGCTCTTTTCACATACCACCTATGGATCCACCAGTGTCATTGCATGTGTGTTCTTTTCACTAACAACAACCAGAGTGATTGCATGTGTGTTCTTTTCACATACCACATATGGATCCACCAGTGTCATTGAAATGTGTGTTCTCTATAGAGACCACACATGGATCCACCAGTGTCATTGCATGTATGTTCTTTTCACTAACAACAACTGGATTCATTGCATGTGTGCTCTTTTCACAATCCACATATGGATCCACAAGTGTCATTGCATGTGTGTTCTTTTTAGTAACAACAACTAGTGTCATTGCATGTGTGTTCTTTTCACTAACAACAACTAGAGTCATTGCATGTGTGCTCTCTTCAGAGACCACCTATGGATCCACCAGTGTCATTGCATGTGTGTTGTTTTTACTAACAACAAACCAGAGTCATTTCATGGCTGTTCTTCTCACATACCACCTATGGATCCACCAGTGTCATTGCATGTGTGTTCTCTTCACAATCCACACATGGATCCACCAGTGTCATTGCATGTGTGTTCTGTTTAGTAACAACAACCAATGTCATTGCATGTGTGTTCTCTTCAGAGACCACACATGGATTCACCAGTGTCATTGCATGTGTGTTGTTTTTACTAACAACAACCAGAGTCATTGAAATGTGTGCTCTCTTCAGAGACCACACATGGATCCACCAGTATCATTGCATGTATGTTCTTTTCACTAACAACAAGTGGAGTCATTGCATGTGTGTTCTTTTCACTAACAACAAATGGAGTCATTGCATGTTTGTTCTTTTCACTAACAACAACTGGAGTCATTGCATGTGTGTTATTTTTACTAACAACAACCAAAGTCATTTCATGGCTGTTCTTCTCACATACCACATATGGATCCACCAATGTCATTGCATGTGTGTTCTCTTCACAGTCCACACATGGATCCACCAGTGTCATTGCATGTGTGTTCTTTGTAGTAACAACAACCAGTGTCATTGCATGTGTGTTCTCTTCAGAGACCACACATGGATCCACCAGTGTCATTGCATGTGTGTTCTTTTGACTAACAACAACTAGAGTCATTGAAATGTGTGCTCTCTTCAGAGACCACACATGGATCCACCGGTGTCATTGCATGTATGTTCTTTTCACTAAAACAACTAGAGTGATTGCATGTGTGTTCTTTTCACATACCACATATGGATCCACCAGTGTCATTGCATGTGTGCTCTTTTCACAATCCACCCATGGATCCACCAGTGTCATTGCACGTGTGTTCTTTTTAGTAACAACAACCAGAGTCATTGAAATGTGTGTTCTTCTCACATACCACCTATGGATCCACCGGTGTCATTGCATGTGTGTTCATTTCACTAACAACAACCAGTGTCATTGCATGTATGTTCTTTTCAATAACAAGAACTGGAGTCATTGCATGTGTGTTCTTTTCACAGACCACATATGGATCCACCAGTGTCATTGCATGTGTGCTCTTTTCACAATCCACCCATGGATCCACCAGTGTCATCGCACGTGTGTTCTTTTTAGTAACAACAACCAGAGTCATTGAAATGTGTGTTCTTTTCACATACCACCCATGGATCCACCAGTGTTATTACATGTGTGTTCTTTTCACTAACAACAACCAGAGTCATTGCATGTGTGTTCTTTTCATATACCACATATGGATCCACCAGTGTCATTGAAATGTGTGTTCTCTACAGAGACCACACATGGATCCACCAGTGTTATTGCAAGTGTATTCTTTTTAGTAACAACAACCATAGTCATTGAAATGTGTGTTCTTTTCACATACCACATATGGATCCACCAGTGTCCTTGCATGTGTGTTCTTTTCACAATCCACCCATGGATCCACCAGTGTCATTACATGTGTGTTCTTTTTAGTAACAATAAGCAGAGTCATTGATATGTGTGCTCTTTTCACATACCACCTATGGATCCACCAGTGTCATTGCATGTGTGTTCTTTTCACTAACAACAACCAGAGTGATTGCATGTGTGTTCTTTTCACATACCACATATGGATCCACCAGTGTCATTGAAATGTGTGTTCTCTATAGAGACCACACATGGATCCACCAGTGTCATTGCATGTATGTTCTTTTCACTAACAACAACTGGATTCATTGCATGTGTGCTCTTTTCACAATCCACATATGGATCCACAAGTGTCATTGCATGTGTGTTCTTTTTAGTAACAACAACTAGTGTCATTGCATGTGTGTTCTTTTCACTAACAACAACTAGAGTCATTGCATGTGTGCTCTCTTCAGAGACCACCTATGGATCCACCAGTGTCATTGCATGTGTGTTGTTTTTACTAACAACAAACCAGAGTCATTTCATGGCTGTTCTTCTCACATACCACCTATGGATCCAGCAGTGTCATTGCATGTGTGTTCTCTTCACAATCCACACATGGATCCACCAGTGTCATTGCATGTGTGTTCTGTTTAGTAACAACAACCAATGTCATTGCATGTGTGTTCTCTTCAGAGACCACACATGGATTCACCAGTGTCATTGCATGTGTGTTGTTTTACTAACAACAACCAGAGTCATTGAAATGTGTGCTCTCTTCAGAGACCACACATGGATCCACCAGTATCATTGCATGTATGTTCTTTTCACTAACAACAAGTGGAGTCATTGCATGTGTGTTCTTTTCACTAACAACAAATGGAGTCATTGCATGTTTGTTCTTTTCACTAACAACAACTGGAGTCATTGCATGTGTGTTATTTTTACTAACAACAACCAAAGTCATTTCATGGCTGTTCTTCTCACATACCACATATGGATCCACCAATGTCATTGCATGTGTGTTCTCTTCACAGTCCACACATGGATCCACTAGTGTCATTGCATGTGTGCTCTTTTTAGTAACAACAACCAGAGTCATTACATGTGTGTTCTCTTTAGAGACCACACATGGATCCACCAGTGTCATTGCATGTGTGTTCTTTTTACTAACAACAACTAGAGTCATTGAAATGTGTGCTCTCTTCAGAGACCACACATGGATCTACCGGTGTCATTGCATGTGTGCTCTTTTCATAATCCACCTATGGATCCACTAGTGTCATTGCATGTGTGTTCTTTTTACTAACAACAACTGAGTCATTTCATGACTGTTCTTTTCACATACCACATATGGATCCACCAATGTCATTGAAATTTGTGTTCTCTTTAGAGATCACACATGGATCCACCAGTGTCATTGCATGTGTGTTCTTTTCACTAACAACAACTAGAGTCATTGCATGTGTGTTCTTTTCACATACCACATATGGATCCACCAGTGTCATTGCATGTGTGCTCTTTTTACTAACAACAACCAGAGTCATTGGATGTGTGTTCTCTTTAGAGACCACACATGGATCCACACTGGTCATTGAAATGTGTATTATTTTCAGCTACCGCCGTTGGCCACAAACAATCGGGACGCAGAACTAACCAGCAACCGCTCTAGGCTTCTAGAAGACCTGATCTCCGATTGTTAGGCGCCGTTGGATCGGGGTGCGTGGACGATGGTGATGTCCTTCGCGAGGGCGATCCGTGAGAAGTCTGTTCTACGAACTGATTGGCCATGGCAACTATGCTGGGCCAACGTCCTTGCCCTTATCCCCTTAACCTCGGGGCCAAAAATTAGATCGTTTTCCTTCATCGCCATGGAGAGGGAGAGGCCCAAACTCAGCTTGCACGAGGCTCAGATGTTCGCCCACTATGACATACTCGCGCCGCCGTTAGCAAGGCTTCCGTCCGGCTTCGAGCTCAGCTACGCAGGGGTTCCTGTTGCGCCGCTCTTGCGCGACAACGCGTTGGCGAGGCAAATCGAGGAGCGCTGCCGCCAGCTATCGGAGAGGAAGAGGGCAATGGCGCGGTACTCGCGTACGAGCGCGTACTGGCGAAAGCTGTTCAAGAAGGAGCGGGCTGTGTTGATTGAGCTGTGCGGAACCCACCGGCGGGAGATCCAACCGGATCTGCGCAACCCCAAAGGGAGGTAGCGCTTCTGGGCAGTGCCTGGGCGTACGACCTCCACCGTTATCGATGCAGCGCGCCGTGAAGAATCCATGAGGAGGAGGAACGCTGCCGGGAACATCGGCATTGATTTCGACGCGGAGGAGGCTGGCGGCGACGCGGACAACGTCGTCAATGATGGAGACTGCGGGAGTGTTGTAGTCGATTAGGGCCACTTAAGCATAAATTAAATCTATGTACGGTATCTTAATGCGCTCTTTGGATCTGGGTCACCTGAGTCATGGTCGATTATTGTCATAATCTATATATGTTGGCCATGTTTTAGTTGTCTTTGTCTTTGAAACTAGTCGATCGAAACTCGTACGATCCTAAAAATAAAGTTCGCGCGTTCCCTAGCATATCTGATGGGACAATACGCTGACTCTGCTCCCAGCACTTGATGACACAGTCGTAATTTGGAGTGCGCCTGAGGAGAAGGGATCGAGCGTGTTGTAATAGTGTACTACTCTTGTCCAGATATAACTGACTTAGTTTTTTTAGATATTTAATAAATGTGTCTATACCCCAAACATGTCTAGATACATGTTTTAGCTTTCTCTGTCTTTCAAACTAATCAAAAGTCGTCAAATTCTAAACAAACAAAGTCATTGCGTTCACACCTGATGGGACAATACGCTGACTCTGCTACTTGATGGCACAGCCATAATTCTGGAGTGCGCCAGAGGAGATGGGAATGCAAGGGAGATGGGAACTAGTAGCCGTGTCCGAAGGCAGGTAAAAAATTAATGTAATAATATTTAAAAAAAATGTAATCTGGTCCACATGACCCCATCACAGACACGTTGCATGCGCCAGATATAAATAAAGACGACACAGTTAGTTTAGTTTCAATGAAATAATTCAACATATGACGTTACTGTGCCCGCATCTTTCTGCTCCTCTTATTAGTCTGCTAGCCCACACTGCATTAAGCATCAGTTGACGAGGATAAAAAAATGATAAAATGGCAAATAAAACAATTTTTAAGCTTACCTTTCATCCGGAGAATCGTACAAAGATGAAATTGGCAGGGATTTATTATTTATCCTGCAGTTAGCCGAAAGATCCTCAAGAACATCCTCAATCACCCCTGTAACTTCTTCATATTCTAATACACCTCCATTATTTGCCTTTTCCTACCTGTTCCGCTTACCCTTTTGTTTCCTTTCACACCCTTTTCTCGCCAGCACCTCCACTTCTTCATAAATTGGCTGCTTACGTATGTTTTCCTCCGAGTGCTCATCATCGTCTTCGCGCTGCTCTTCCGCCAGTTCTGGCTGAGAAGCCTCATTTTCTGCCACCGGGGTGTGAACAGGGACAATAACATGTGTAACTGGGTTTTTGCACAACCTCTTGATATGGCCGAATCCGCCACAACGTCCGCATTTCCTTTTCCTAGCTCCCAGCCTTGGACCTTTATCGGTGGAGGCTTTGATCCTTAGCTTTCTATGCCTCCCAGGTGGCCTCCTAAGAACTGGTGGTTGAAGTTTGAACCCTGGATCGACAATCTCCCAATCATTTTCATCGGCCATAGTGGGTACGTTTTCTACATAAGTTGCAGCAAACTGGTCCAGGGAGAAATAGTTGTCAACATAGTTCTCTATTTCAGCTCCATTACCTCTAAGCTTTAAAATGAAGTAAATTGCATGGTGACATGGCAGGCCAGTAATCTGCCACTGCCTGCATGAAAAAGTCTTGTTTCCAATGTCTACAGTGTAGCTCCGTTCACTTCCACGCTTGTATTCTGCATAAACCTCAGCCAATGTTCTGGAACTTCTGACCACCCTCATCTTTATCGTTATCATTGCCCTAGTTCTTGCATTCAGTAACATAACCACCTTTGGAACTATTTTATGGCCTAAAATATTTCTTGCACAAATTCTTTGCCTTAAATCTATCTTCACCATTATGCACTGTCTTATTGCATCCAACAAAATAACAATTCCAAGTGTCTTCATGCCCGAAATCTTATCATTGAAACTCTCTGCCAAATTATTGCATACAAAATCCACCTTGCTTAACTCACCAAACTTGCTTCTGGCCCATAGCTTGGTGTGATGTTCCTCAAGGTATTTTTTCACCTTTGGCACTACATACATGTTCTGCAAGTAAGTAGCATGCGTGCTTGGGATGTATGTGTATGTTGATCGCCACAAGACCTCTTCGAAGATCTTTCCTTTGAACTTCTTCGTGAAGTTAGTAGCAAGGTGCCGCATGCATTCCCTATGCTCAACCCCAGGAAACACAGCATCAACAGCATTCTCAAGACCCTCGGATGCACCGATGTGTATCACCAAGCCTTTAGGGTGACCAATTACTTCCCGTAGTCTCTGCATGAACCATGTCCAGCTTTCATTTGATTCACCCTCAAGAACAGCATAAGCTACGGGTAGAAGCCAATTATGCGCGTCCAAAGCACAAGCAGAAGCAACATGTCCCCTGAACTTCCCTATTAAAGAAGTTGTGCCTATTGCCAAGTATGGCCTGCAGCCGTCTAGGAACCCCTTCCAGCATGCCTTTAGGCAGACAAAAGATATCCTGAAGCATATCTTATCTGCCTGCTTATACTTGACCCCCCTCGAGACCTTTTCTCTCCCTTTCACAACCTCATAATCGTGTCAACAACACTACCAGGTGATGTTTTCTCTACCTGAGCTTTGAAACCATACAACATCTGAAAACTGTCATTCCACTTGCCTTGAATGAAGTCTAGAGCCGTATCCTTCCCAACAAAGACTCTGTGATAAGGAATCAGAACATTAAACTTTTTTTGCTAATCTTTGCTCTGAGTTCAACATGTCCAATGTTATGATCCTGCCTCACCCAGTCAAGTACACTAGCAGCAATCCACTTGGTAGTCGCCGGTCTAATTTTACCACTTAAAGAAGTATTAGGGCAGTTGTGTTTCTTCGTGTTTACTTTGATCTGCATTCGATAAGAATCCAAATAATTCAGAGCTAGTTATTAGCAGAATAAATATGAGAAAGACTGAAACTAAATGTAGCTATTGCAACCTGAAATGGGTATCCACCCCGCATTGGAGATGCATGTAATCTCCATTTACACACATTACTTTCCCTACAGTGCACCCTAAATATCTTTTGGTCGCTCTTTTCAATGATAAATTCGAACCCAACTCTGATTGCATAGGTTGCAACTGCATATCTGCAGTCCTCCACATTATCAAAGACAGTCCCCTCATCAGTTGTAGGATTGTCCCTGTCAAAGTGTATCACTGGCCTGTCCACGTCTTCGTCGTCGTATCTACATCCCATTTCCACATCTTCACATTCCTCTTCCTCATAAGTCCCATAGTTAGGCTCAAAGTTCGAATCAACCAAATATTCCCTACTCTCCATCCTATCAGGGTCAACAGCCACATCTAGATATGCTTTCGCATCATCATCCGCACCACCACACATTTCAGTGCCTTTGTGCTCGCTTGACAAAGCATCATGCTCAAGGACAAGCTGTACAAATGTCATGCGTTTACCAACACATATCCTTGCCATCACCACGGGACTAGAAATGCTAATTGGGGTATGTAATAAGGAATCACAGTTCTTACCCTTCAAGGTGGATGCACGACACCTTCTCCGGGCTCCATACCTCCAAAGCTCTACACCCCGCTTCCTCTCCCCCTGTTTCGTTGTCCTCTGTGCTCTCCAGACTTGAAAGAGATTCCGTGCTCTCCAGACGTGCAGGACCCATATCCGTGCTCTCAAGCCTCGCATGATCCATCTTCGAGCGGGATCCGGGTCACCAGTGTCTTTGGGCCCCTAACCCAACGGCCGGCTCTCGGTTTTTGTTTCCAGACGCGCCTGGGCGGTGGGCGGCGGCAAGGAGACAGGGCAGGAAGGAGAGGGGAGGGGAGGTGAGGGGATGGCAGGGAGGGGAGGGCGGGAGGACGACGGCCCAAGGGGACGGCGAGAGCGGCGCACGACTGAGCGGAGTGGCGGCAGCAGGAGCGGAGGATAGGAGCGGAGCGGAGCTGGTTGTGACAAAGCATGGAAAATTGCACAATAATGTGTTGGTGGGCGGCACCAGCCCTCGAACCTAGGACGCGGGCCTGCCTCTCAGAAAACATGCCACCTATCAGCGCACTATGCACGGGGAGCACTTCACAGAATTTTTTAGCAGGTCCCACATGTCAGTCTGTTTGATCAAAACTTGCATGTAGTGCATGGCTGGATCACGCGCTAGTTCCGAAAAAAGCCCGTTGATCTAAACTTGAATTGGCAGTTCCGCTTCTTCTCCCCCGTCTCATCGTCTCCTCGCAGTGGCAGTTCCGCTTCATCTCCCTCGTCTGTTATCCTCTTCTTCTTCTCCTCGAAGTGGTAGTTCTTCTTTCTTCCTCGATCAAAACATTCCCGCACGTAAGCCATGGCCAGTATCCGGATGAAGAGGAACTGGGCCGATCTCTCGGTCGACCCACTTTGCAAGATCGCCGACTATTTGCTAGAGAAAGAGGAGTACGTCGACACCTATGCTGCTTGTCGGGAAGTCTGCACCGATTGGCACTGCACTTTAAAGGTGCCCGAATTCAATCTCAACAACTGGATCATGATAGATCACACACTTCCAGATGTTGGCGACTTCACCTTCCTCAACCTCGCCACTGGTCGTTGTTTCCGGACAAATCTAATGGACGTCCATCGCAGGTTCACATTCACATCCGATATTTATTGGTATTTTCCATTATAAACATCTTAGTCCTAACTGATGCCCTCTTCTTCCAAAAGATGATACTTCGTCAGTGTTTCTCGTGGCGTCATCGTGCTTTCTCAGAGGGTGGAGCCGTACCAGATTCGTCTTCTGAACCCAATCACTCATAAGTCTAACACTGAGTTTTAAGCACACATACCATCTGATCCTCTACAATCTGTTGTTGTGACGAAGTCCCCGACGATGGTGTTCGTTTGCACCAATTATCCAAATCATATTGCATGGGCCGATGAGAGCACCCCAACAGGGCAAATCAATGAATCATTTGGAGAAGGATTGTATTCGCCACCTCCTCCTATGCTTCTGGACTGCATGACGACATTCCGAGGAGAAGTATATGCATTACTTGAGAATGGAGACATCTTGTCGACCAACATCAAGTTAGAGCAATGCGCGAGCACCGTCACGATGGCCAAAATAATTTCAGCCCCAGTCTTTCAACAGGTACGCGGAACTTACAAATTTTACCTTGTGGAGTCAGATGGTGATCTGCTTCTTGTGTTGAACGGGGATTTCGCCAAAGGGCAAGCGGTGTTGTACCGGGTGGACACGGAGAACCGCTCTCTCGATGCCGTCGGTGACATTGGAAGTAATGCCCTCTTTGTTGATTATAGTCGGTCTATCTCCATTGACACCAGGTTACACCCCAACAGTCAAACCTGGTTGCATACACTATAGGAATTATATCAGACTGTATGATCATGAGGTTGAAGCCTGGGAAGAGGAACCAACAATGACGTATGGCTTAAGTCTGGAACATACACCGAGGCCTTACCCTCTGAACGAAATACTGACAGCACATTGCAGACGGAGAGAGTTCTCTGAATGTGTGTTGCAGCACGCGGGAGCCGACGACGACGAAATATATAGGGGAGAATGAATCCTATATTCATCCTAGATTATTTGCTAGCATTTTCAGGTCTATTTTCCGAAGTAGAAATTTGTATTGTATTTATATTATTTTGATGAGCAGCATGCGTATTAACTTTCAGACAAAATTGTAATGTATTTAAATTTAGTACTTCCAGAATTCAAAGTATTTATTTTTAGTAGCTTCTTTTAGAATTCTCTGTGTTCGACATGGGCATCAGCTGAGCGCCGGAATTCAGGTCCAACTTGGAAAATTGCACAATAATGTGTTGGTGGGTGGCCCCACCCCTCGAACCTGGGATGCGCGCCGTCGAAGGTGGAGGGGGCGGGCCCGCCAGTCAGAAAACATGCCACGTCGGCATCCCCTGTTTCTGATGCCCTTTAAAAAATAAAACATGCCACATCATTATCCCCTGTTTCTGATTGTGTTGCTACACTCGACGGTACATGGTGGCATATAAATAATATCGTATAAACATAAGGGCACAGTCGTCAACATTTCTAAAATGAAACCCGGTCCCGTCTCCTACCTGTCCTGGTACATTGCCCGATGAGGTGGATAGCCACGACCGATCTTTTTAATACGTTCGCACTCTTATGCTGAGAAGGGAAATAAAGATTGAGCTGTTAATGCAACGAGTGTCGAATTATTACCCTCTAAGGAAATGGGAAATGGTTATTTTCACGCGTGCCCGTAGTCCAAACCTACTGTCAGTCTTTCAGTCCCCTTCTCCGAATAACCACAGTTCACCTTGCGCAGCTCCTCCGTGCCGCACCAACTAGGGTAACATGGCCCCGCCTAAGCCACCGCCGTTGCCGCGACAGCCGCTAAAACTGGGGTATTTAGCCCCTCTAAGGCAGGCCATGAAGCTCTACTTCAAGACCGGTCTCCCATTGCCCTGCCAGGCGGATGATTTCCCCGAATGTGCCGAATCGGCCATGGCGGCGACTGCACCATCGTCGGCGCCAGATGCAGCAAGTAGGGCCAAGAGAGCAATGTGGAGAAATCGCGCGGCAACATTACAGTATGCTCTAGGCAGTGGGAACAAGGTACGTATCAAATCGTTCATGAGAGCATGCTGCCGCCGAGGGTACACACACTCGAACAGGACATCGCCAAGGTCTAGGAACTCTCGCGTCCATGCTTCGGCGCGGACTACCTTACCTCAGTGGGGTAGGCTGGGAGCACGCCGTCTGTGGCAAAGACGCTCCATCCTACACACCATCGAAGGCCGTACCGTGGCGGCGACCAAGCGTATACACTCAGCATGCTGGATTGTTCGACAGCCGGAGCCGGCGGCGGGCATCAGCTCAGCCCCGGAATTCAGGATCGAGTTCACACGGACCTACGATCCCGAGAAGGAGATGTCAAATTTCAGTTTCGAAGAAATCGTTGCGGCGGCGCGGATGGTCCAACTGAACCGGGATTGGTGCACGCAAATCGCTCGTGCATGAACGATGCAGATTTCTTGTAGTTTGGCGGGAAGGCAATAGATCAGTTTGGGTTAAATGATCAAAGAACTTATGTACTCTCAAGGCAATTGGCCAGCCAACTTTTCTGGTGGAGATCTGTAGTTTCTTTAGTGTAGAATAGTTAAGTTCAGACTGGAGAATGGCTTTGGTAGATGAAATGCTGGCGAATTGTTCTATAAACTAGTAGGATGTTTAGCCCACTTTTGTGCAGGTATAAGACCCTTTTGTATGGAAGTACTACTGTTGTAAGCAAATACTATCAAGTACCTATTTCCTTCAATTACTAGTCGTGGTTCAATCCAGTTAACTGGCATCTTTTTATCCCAGACTACAAATTTTGCGTCTGCTGTCTATGCTGTAAACCATTTTTTTCCTTTGTTTTGTGTTGCCTGCAAAATGGTCCTGCGGTTCAACGTGTTACAAATGTAGCGACCTTGTACTTGAAGAGGAGATGGACTTCATTTTCCTGGCATCCACATAATTGACATTGCTCATTGCCAGACCACCCTCTTTTCATGATGTTGTCCTTGGTTATTCACAGAAATTATAAAGCACGGTGTTCAACTATATCGATTCAAACTATTACACACACACACTACATCAAATTAATTACCCACACATACTACATCGATTCAAACTATTACACACACATACTACTTCAAACTATTACACACACGTACTACACCGATTCAAACTATTACACATTTTTAGTCGATGCTAACTTCCTGCTACGCTCTCCATACTATAAATTCATTAGCCACACATACCATGGCAATTCACTAGAGCTCCGTCTTCACTCGAGGGAAATCAGAACCACCAGCTCGTCCAAGCCCGGTCCCCCCACCAAAACTGTGTGAACCGTCGCGAAATGGTGGCGGTCCTGTGCCATCGATCCTTCCAGGCCAACACTGCAGGCGATGAGGGCGCTTTTTGGCAGCCTCTTCAGGGCCCTGAATGCCATGTACCGAGTCCAGAACCTCCTCTAGGTGGATGATGACCGGGTGCTTCCAGCAAAGCTGTCGCCCTGCCCTGCTTGGAATCTGCACCTCGTCCATCTTAGGAACGGCGTCAGGATCTTTCAGCCACGCCTTTACCTCGATGAGCCATCTGTCGCTCGGTGGCACGATTTCCACTAGCTCGCTGCCAAGGCTACCGACGACCTGCTTGAGGGCCTCCGGCTCGCAAGCATCCAATGGGAGACTGTCAAAGCCGAGTTTCGAGAAGAAACGAAGCTGCCCCAAGAGATCGTCCCACCCACAGGCGCAATGCCAACGCATGAAGCTCATTTTCTCCCCGCAACACTCGAAAGAACGGGAAGAATGCAGAACACGCTCGGTGTCTGAGCTGTGCTTGAACCGGACGAAAAAATCGAATGGAGGCGCGCATACCTCAATGTTGACCTCATTTCGTCTGATCCCAAAACGAGACCTTAAAGCCGATAGCAACTCTGCCCAGCACGGTGGCCATGAGAGCGTGGTCGTCGAACTGCTGTGCCAGGGCAACCATGCCTGGGGTGCGCGGCAGCACGCAACTTCCCGAGGCCGGTCGTCGGCCTGGATCGCCCGACGGGACGCGCTCCGCCATGCGAGAAGGACTAGCCAGAGGCGACATATTAGTCCGGGGACGCGAAGCTCCGATATGGCGGACAATGCAACGGCGACGGCTGTGAGCTTCGATTAGAGGCGTGGGAGGTTGACCTGACATGGCGGGGACACAAATTAGAGCAAGTGCGAGCTCCGATCTGAGACGAGTAGCCGGAGCTGAGCAAATGTTATGGGGAGGGGAGCAGGGGAGAAGACCAGAGCAGAGCAAAGAAATAGATCTGGCCCACTCAGGGATCTGGTCCACGTAGGGGTAAGCTAGTCCACAACCGCAAAAGATAACGGGGAATACTGGAATGGCGGACCAAGAAGAGTTGACCTAACGGCGGTATTTGAGTTCAACCTTTTTTGTCTGGTTCAAACGACCGTTTGGCTGTTAGATTTGTATTCACCCCCATTTGGCCCTTCTGGACAATTGGCGAATCTACTATGGCCCCTTCGCGCGATTGATGGCAACTCGGTTACTGCGGTGCGCTCACCCACCAAGTTTGGTACCGCAAATGAACATTCACCAACGGGGTACCCCTTGCACATGATACATGATTGATACATTGCAAATGTATCTATAATTTTTGATGTTCCATGCTTGGTTTTATCCACTTTCTTGTGTTTTGTTCCAACTTTGGAGTACTTTTCATATGATTTCTTGGACTAACCTATTAACAAGTGCCACAGTGTTAGTTGCCTGTTTTCTGCGGTTTTTGGTTCCAGGAAAGTCAGAAAATCAATCTTCTCAGAATTGGATCGGACAAAAGCCAAAGTTGATATTTTCTCGGAAGACTCACGGAGCCAGAAGGAGATTCGGAGAAGGGCCACAGAGTGGCCACACCACCCCATGGCATGGGTCCCCCAGGCCACGCCAGGGCATGGTGTGGCCCCCCTGGCCGCCCACCGACCTTGCCCTCTGGCCTATAAGAAGCCTCCCGAGGCATAAACCCTAGATCGTCAAGCCTCCAGCCACGAAAAGTTCCGCAACGTCGCCACCACCGAAGGGGAGATTTGGGGGACAAAAAGTATCTGTTCTAGCACCCTGTCGGGACGAGTAAGTGCCCCTGGAGCCATCTCCATCGATCTCCACCACCATCTCCATCACCATTCTGATTCCCATGAGGAGGAAGGAGTAGTTCTCTCTCGAGGCTAAGGGTTCTACCGGTAGCTATGTGTTCATCTCTCTCTCTCTCTATGCATGATCTTATTAAGATCATGAGCTTGTAATCTATAGATCTACCTTGCGACTGAAGTGCTTTATTAGATCTCTGCTCTCCCCATGTGTGTGAAAGTGACAGCATGCTCACCATGGTGGCACTTAGGCTAGAGATTACAAATACTTGTTATGAGTTATATTTGGAGTTGGATGTCTTTATGAAATTGTGGTGTTTGTTGGACTCATCTAGTACTCAAGGTGACAGTGTGGGGTTTTCTAGGTGGGAAAGATGAACTTTGAGGTGTGTTGTTATAGCCCTACCGTCGAGTAGAGTGTCCAACCGGAGAGTAGTTCAACGTAGTATCATGAAGATAATATATTTATATGAGAGTGTTCACTAGTGAAAGTATTGATCCCTAGGCCTTGTTTCTTAGCATTGATACACCGTTTGCCATTAGATCTGTTTACATGTTTGCTTGCTTCCATCTTTATTTCAGTTTTACTTTAGTCTTTTCCACGCCATCAAGCTATTCTCTATCACCGTTACCACTTATAATTATCCATACCACTTGTATTTCACTATGTCTTCGCCGAATTAGTGCACCTATACACCTGACAAGTGTATTAACTGTGTTGGGGACACAAGAGACTTCTTGTATCTTGATTGCAGGGTTGCTTGAGAGGGGATACCTTTGACCACTTCCTCCCTGAGTTCGATAAACCTTGGGTGATCCACTTAAGGGAAAACCTGCTGCTCTTCTACAAACCTCTGCACTTGGAGGCCCAACAACTATCTACAAGAATAAAAGTGCATAGACATCAAGCTATTTTCTGGCGCCGTTGCCGGGAGGTAAGGTAAAAGGTACTCACATCCTATGGCTACTAAGCTATCTTCTAGTACTGTAGCTGGTGTGTGAGTGCTCAAAGTTACTTCCTTTAGATTCTGCAATTATATATTTTTTGTTTCTTGTTTTTATTTTCACTAGTTAGGCTTAATGGAAAATAACAAAAAAATTAGAGACCTTTATAGTATTTATCTTGAGTTAGAACATGAATAGTTTGAATAGAAAATTAAAAAACCTATGGAACTTTATTTGCATGATAATAGCAATGTTGTTAGTATGAATTCTTTGGACACCATTATTGCTAATGCTATGGAGAAGTCTAAGCTTGGGGAAGCTAGTTTTTATGAAAATGATCTTTTTAGTTCCCCATCTTTGGAAGATAGCTATTCTATTGCTTATGATGATGCGAAACCTCCAATATATGATGATTACAATGATGAATATGATATTTTCAGTCCACCTACTATTGAGGAGAAAATTAATTATGATTACAATATGCCTCCTATATTTGATGATTATGGTGATGAGAATAATAATGATAGCTATTTTGTTAAATTTGCTCCCACTATAATTAATAAGAATGACTATGCTTATGTGGAGAGTAATAATCATTTTATGCATGTGGCTCATGATAAGAATGTTTCACGTGATTGTTATATCGTTAATTTTATTCATGATTCTACTGAAAGTTATTACGAGAGAGGGAAATATGGTTTTATGTGTCTCAACAATATTAGGTTTCCCCTCTTTATGTTGAAAGTCTTGAAGTTGCACTTGTATTGCTTTCATATGCTTGTTGCTTTATGCTTTCATGACTTGTTTCTTTACAATATTCCTATGCATAGGAAGTGGGTTAGACTTAAATGTGTTTTGAATTTGCTTCTTGATGCTCTCTTTTACTTCAATTCATATTTCTTATATGAGCATCTTCTCAAACTATCAAGCCTAACTAAAAGGCGTTAAAGAAAAGTACTTATTGGGAGATAACCCAAAAGTTTTAGATGAGTATTGGAATTTATTATTTCAGTAATAACCGCTCCTTATCCTTTTTATTTGCTTTTTTTTGCCAAGAGTAACCTCTAATGAGAGAGAAGTAATGATTGGGAAAGTTGCTGTCCCGAAACAGATTTCTGTGCTTCACTGTAATTTTTTTTGTAACATCTCTGTACGTCCTTTTGAGGCGTGAATTTTTGTTCTTCTGCCCCAGGTTGTTATCTAACTTTCATTAGTTCAACACCTTTTGATTTAAGCAACACAAGGTCTTCGAAAAAATTCGTGTTTACCTGCTGGTCTGTTTTGACAGATTTCTGCCATTTTCTGCATTTGCTTCTTGTTGGTTCCTTTTTGAGTTCTTTTGGGGAATTGAGATTTTTAAGGGAATTGCTACATTAGATTGTGTTTAATTGGAAGTTTTATTGGTGTTGAAACTGAACCTAAAGACTTATTATCTTGAGTGCACTAATGTTGCTAATAAAGATTGTGTGAAGTTTTGTATGAAGGAAAAATTTCAGGTGTATAGAAGGAATGAGTAATGAGATGAAGGATGGACTAAATCTCAAGCTTGGGGATTCCACGCGTGTCACCCCAAGAAATATCCAAGAAGTACAAGCGTCAATGCTTGGGGATGCCCAAGGCATCCCCTTCTTCATCAATAAAAATCCCAGGTTTCTTCCAAACACTTCATTTTATTGTTTCATGCACAGTTGTGTTGTTCTTGGAGCGTCTTCTTTTTCGTTTTCATTTTGGTTTTTTGTTTGCTTGGTTTGCTTAGTTTTCTAAATAAATTGGTTGGACCCCCTGTTTCATCCATTGGTTTTCAAATAGGTTGATTTGGATTGGAAAAGAGTAGGAAAGTTCATGCTTAAGTGGTATAAAAGGAGCTTATTTTTGACTGTGACTTAGACTTTATCATGTCAGGCTTGATATTGTTTTGGCTTTATGCTTAGTATTCTTTGCTGTACCATGACTTGTTATAAACAATTGAGATTGCTTAATGTGCCTTGGATGAATCATGCGTTGTTTTAGCATATTAAAGCATAGTATAGTGGTATTCTCCTTTGATGCTTTATTTGGGTTGACTTGGCGCATGCTCACACCATGTTATGACTATCTCAAGTCACCATAGCCTTTATGATCCTTTAGTTTTCAACTTGTAGTATCACTTTATGCTTTGATCAACGATGTTTTGTCGCTCTGCATGATTATGGCCATTATTGCTCTCTTAGTTTGTCGCTCCCAGTCTTTTGCTAGCCTCCACAACCAAGTATGAGTTCCACTCATGCATCCAACTCCCTAAACCAAGTTATTCCAAAGAGTCCACCATACCTACCTACTAGCTTATGCTATTCCAAGTATATTCATGCTTTTGTTTACCTTCCAAATTAAACTTGTTATGAGAAAACTAGTGTTTAAAGCTCTGACGAACTTGATGGCACACTTTACTTTTCTTGCCCTTAATAAACTTGAACCATTGTGTCGTCTATGTTGTATATGCTTGCACTTATTTGTTGGGAATTAGCAGAACCATGCTTTCATGGGGAACGCTTTCAACATTTCACTTGGTACTTGTACCTAGTTGATATCATGCTCTTTTGTCTATGGATGTCATCAGTGTGAAATGAAAGGGGAGCTTGTAAGTCCATGGAGTTATGTATGTGTGTTAGAGAAACGACTGGGCCACCGGTCTAATTCATGCCTAATCATGGTGGAAACCTGCAGCGTAACCATAATGAGCTGTCTATGAAGCATTCTTCTTATAAAAAAGAGTCCTATTGAAAAAAAGAGAAAAAGAGAAAAAAAGAGATTATGAAAAGAGGAAAGGGAGAAAAAAGCACCATATTCCCATGGTAAATAAGTAGAATTCTAAGATGCTTGTTATCTGCTTGCCTTGTCATTTTGATATGGGGATTCTTCCGTATCATCGGGCAAGGGGTACCCCGTTGGCGGTTCTCAATGATACACATGTACTTACAATGACAAGAACTTACCGGTGACTAAACTTGAGTAGCATGAGGAGCGGCCCTCGTATTCAAGGGACATGAGATTTCTAACTTATACTTCGTCAAGCATGTACACCATAGTTTGTTCACTTTAACCTTAATCACTTCAAGATGCTTATGATAGGGGCAATGACAGCTGGAAGCTATAAGTACCATAATTTTTGGAAACTCTTTATGAGACTTGAATCCCTACTTCCTTCTATGAAGGCCTTTCTTCCACCATTATATTGAGTCTCCACCTTCTACCTTTATGGACCTACTTTGAGAGCATAGTGACCATTCTTAGTTCTATGTGCATTGTCCCAAGACTAGTTGATTGATGCATACTTTGATATTGCTTGTTTTAAACTATTTGTATCTAGTCACTCTTATGAACTTTAAAGGTGTCCTATGCATTTATATTTGCTACTCTATTGAGGGACAAGCTGAATACTATTATGCTATGTTTTATTTATGTGAAACAAACAAACGTCTTGCAAAGCATTGTTATTCATGAATCTTTTGTTTGTACCTTTTCATGTTGCATCATAGTTTCTTTGTCTTATTGCTAGAACTTTGTCTTTCATGTTATGATTGAAGTACTATGATCCCAGCTTTGAATGATTTACAAATACTTTGATCAAGTCTTTGATGGTGCAAGTAACCTCAAAAATTATTCTTGTTGGAGATATGCCCAAGAGGCAATAATAAAAGTGATTATTATTATATCTTTGTGTTTATGATGAATGTTTACATCCCATGCTATAATTGTATTATTAGGAAACACTAATACATGTGTGTTTTGTAAACATAAGAGAGTCCCTAGTAAGCCTCTTGTTGAACTAGCTTGTTGATTAATTGATGATCATGGTTTCCTGATCATGGACATTAGGATGTGATTAATAACAAGGTTATATCATTAGGAGAATGATGTAATGGACACACACCCATAGTAAGCGTAGCATAAGATCAAGTCATTAAGTTCGTATTGCTGTAAGCGTTTAAATGCATAGTAACCTAATCCTTCGACCATGAGGTTGTGTTAATCACCATCACCGGATGGGTACTTTGATGACATCAAACACCACTTTGTAACTAGGTGGTCATAAAGGTGTCATTGGGTATTCTGAAAGTATGTGTTGAAGCGCATGGACCAAGATTGGAATTTGTCCATCCATATGGCAGATAGATATGCTCTGGGCCCTCTCGGTGGAATGTCATCTAGTTAGCTTGCAAGCATGTGACTGGGTCACAAGGGATGACATATCACGGAACGAGTAAAGAGTACTTATCAGTAACGAGGTAGAACTAGGTATGGAGATGCTAACGATCAAACCTCGGATAAGTATAGTATCGCATGACAAAGGGAATTCGTTTCGTATGTAAATGGTTCAATCGATCACGAAGTCATCATTGAGTAGGTGGGAGCCATTATGGATCTCCAGGTCCCGCTGATGGTTATTGATAGGAGATGTGTCTCTATCATGTCTGCATATTCACGAACCGTAGGGTGACACACTTAAGGTTCGAAGTTGTTTTAAGTAGATATGGAATGTGCGTTGGAGACCGAATGTTGTTCGGAGTCTCGGAATGGATCCGGGACATCACGAGGAGATCCGGAATGGTCCGGAGAATAAGATTCATATATAGGGGATCATTTTCTGAGTTAGGAAATGTTCCGGAGTATTTGTATGAGGGTTCTAGAAGGTTTCGGAATGTTCTGGAAGGTTCTAGAGGATTTCTTGGAGTTTGCTTGAAAACCAAGAAAGGGTCAAAGGAAACCTAGTGGGGCAAGACACGGATTCATGGGGGAGGAGGACTCCTCCCCCCTTCCCACCGCCGGCCATAGGAGGGGAGTCCTACTAGGACTCCCCCTCCCTAGGCGCGCCTCCCCCCTTAAATAGAAGGGCAGGGGCGCCCCCTCCAAGCCCTCTCCCACAACTCCAATCTCTGCCGCCTCTCTCCTCCACCTTTCTTCTGCACAGGCATAGGCGAAGCCCTGCAGAATTCTCTACTCCACCACCACCACCACGCCGTCCTGCTGCTGGGGTTCTGTGGAGAAGATCTACTACCTCCGCTGCTCGCTGCAACGGGGAGAGGAAGGTCTGCTTCGACTCCGCACGTGTGACCGACTGCGGAAGCGCTGCCGAAACGCGGCGCCGGAAGGATCGTCCACTTGACCGACTGCGGAAGCGCTGCCGGAACGCGACGCCGGAAGGATTGTCCACACGATCTTGAGATCAGCAAGTGATCGACTACATTAACCACGAGATCTAATCTCGTTAACGCTTTCGGATCTATGAGGGTTAGTTCCTATCTATCTCATTGCTCATGTCTAATAGATTAGATCTTGGCTTTTATCTAGATTAGATCTGGGTTTTGTTCGTTCTTGCGGTAGAAAACTTTTGTTTTCCATGCTACGAACCCATCAGTGGTATCAGACCATATCTATGCGTAGATCTGTTGCACGAGTAGAACACAATGTTTTTGTGGGAGTTGATGCTTTTGTTGTCGGTGTCTTAGCGTGTACTTTGCATCTTGCGGCATGGTGGGATGAAGCGGCTCGGGCTAACATTACATGTCATCGCACATGAGACTTGCTCCACGCTTGACGTGCAACTTGCTTTGCACAAGTGGCTTTGCGGGTGTCTGTCTCTCCCACCATAGTTAAGATTCAATTTACAATGAGCATCTTGACAACACTTGTATCAACGTTGTGGTCCTTGTTCGTAGGTAAGATCGGTCTTATGCGAAAGCCCCAAACCATGTAAAACATGCAAAGAAAATTAGAGGCGTCTAACTTGTTTTTGCAGGGGTTTTGTGATGTGATGTGGCCATCATGTGATTGTGATTGTATTTGATGTATGCAATGATCCTTGTTGTAATATGGCAACCGGCAGGAGCCTAATGGTTGTCTTTAATTCTGTTAAGACCTGCGTGTCTATTCATCTTGTAATAGCTTTATTCCAAGTAGTTGTAATAGTTGCTGGTGATGATGGACAACCATGAAGCGGCGCCACTGACCTTGACGCAATGCTGGTGATGATGGAGATCATGTTCGTGCTTTGGAGATGGAGATCAAAGGCGCAAGAAGAAAAGGCCATATCATATCACACTAATTATGAATTGCCTGTGATGTTAATCGTTTATGCATCTTGTATTGCTTAGATCGCGACAGTAGCATTATAAGATGATCCCTCTCACTAAATACCAAGTAATAAAGTGTTCACCCTTAGTTGGCACCATTGCTAAGACTCGTCGTTTCGAAGCATCTCGTGATGATCGGATGTGATAGATTCTACGTGTGCATACAACGGGTGCAAGCCAGATTTGCACATGCGGAAACTAAGGTTGTCTTGACGAGACTAGCATGTACAGACATGGTCTCGGAACACGGAATACCGAAAGGTAGAGCATGGGTCATATAAATGATATGATGAACATGAAGATTGTTTGCCGATGAAACTACATCTTCTCTCGTGAAGATCGGACTTGGTGTAGTGGACTTGGTTCGTGTAATCACTAAGACAATGTGAGGGATGTTGTTTTGAGTGGGAGTTCACCTAGTTAGTTTAATAATTAAATTTGAACTCAATTTGTCATAAACTTAGTCTAAACTACTTGCAAATTGTTGTAGATTATGGCGACCCCCTCCATCAATTTCAATGCGTTCCTAGAGAAAGAAAAGCTTAAGAACAATGGAAGCAATTTCACGGACTGGTTCCGTGGACTGAAGATCGTCCTCAGGGCTGGTCAGTTGACCTATGTGCTCGATGCACCGCTAGGTGACCCACCTGCAGATAATGCCACCGATGACGAAAAGAATGTTTTCGCCACTCGGAAAAATCATTACTCCATAGTTCAGTGTGCCATCCTGTACGATTTAGAATCGGAGCTCCAGAAGCGTTTTGAGAACCACGACCCGTTCGAGATCATTAAGGAGCTCAGGCTAATTTTTGAGACTCGCGTGGCCATGGAGAGCTATGAGGCCTCCGAAAAATTCTTTAACTGTAAGATGGAAGAAGGAAGCTCCGTTAGCGAGCACGTGCTCACCATGTCTGGGTACGCTAAGAAGCTCCAAGAGTTGGGAATATCGATTCCTAACGAATTGGGGATTCACCGTCTCCTTCAATCACTGCCACCAAGTTACAAGAACTTTGTGATGAACTACAACATGCACTGCATGAACAAGACGTTGCCTGAACTGTCGTCCATGCTGAAAACTGCTGAAGTGGAGATAAAGAAGGAGCACCAAGTGTTGATGGTCAATAAGACCACCAATTTCAAGAGATGGGGCAAGCCTAAGAACAAGGGCAACTTCAAAAAGGACGGCAAGAAAGCTGCCGCACCTGCTAAGAAGCCCAAGGCTGGTCCTAAGCCTGAAACTGAGTGCTTCTACTGCAAGGGTGCTGGTCACTGGAAGCGTAACTGCCCCAAGTACCTGGCGGATCTGAAGAACGGCAACATCAAGAAGAAAGGTATATTTGATATATGTGTTATTGATGTGTATCCTACTAGTAATCGTAGTAGTGCCTGGGTATTTGATACTGGTTCGGTTGCTCATAATTGGACCGGATCTGCTGGTCACTCGAGCACCAAGTACCTGGCGGATCTGCTGTTTTTGGTTCCAGGAAAGTCCGAAAATCAATATTCTCAGAATTGGACCGGACAAAAGCCAAAGTTGATATTTTCCCGGAAGACTCACGGAGCCAGAAGGAGAGTCGGAGTGGGGCCACATGGTGGCCACACCACCCTATGGCGCGGGTCCCCCCAGGCCGCGCCAGGGCATGGTGTGGCCCCCCTGGCCGCCCACCGACCTTGCCCTCTGGCCTATAAGAAGCCTCCCAAGGCATAAACCCTAGATCGTCAAGCCTCCAGCCACGAAAAGTTCCGCAGCATCGCCACCATCGAAGGGGAGATTCGGGGACAAAAAGTCTCTCTTCTGGCACCCTGCCGGGACAGGTAAGTGCCCCCAGAGCCATCTCCGTCGATCTCCACCACCATCTCCATCACCATTCTGATTCCCATGATGAGGAAGGAGTAGTTCTCTCTCGAGGCTAAGGTTCTACCAGTAGCTATGTGTTCATCTATCTCTCTATGCATGATCTTATTAAGATCATGAGCTTGTAATCTATAGATCTACCTTGCTACTGAAGTGCTTTATTACATCTCTGCTCTCCCCAGGTGTGTGAAAGAGACAGCGTGCTCACCATGGTGGCACTTAGGCTAGAGATTAAAAATACTTGTTATGAGTTATATTTGGAGTTGGATGTCTTTATGAAATTGTGGTGTTTGTTGGACTCATCTAGTACTCAAGGTGACAGTGTGGGGTTTTCTAGGTGGGAAAGATGAACTTTGAGGTGTGCTGTTATAGCCCTACTGTCGATTAGAGTGTCCAACCGGAGAGTAGTTCAACATAGTATCATGAAGATAATATATTTATATGAGAGTGTTCAGTAGTGAAAGTATGATCCCTAGGCCTTGTTTCTAAGCATTGATACACCGTTTGCCATTAGATCTGTTTACATGTTTGCTTGCTTCCATCTTTATTTTAGTTTTACTTTAGTCTTTTCCACGCCATCAAGCTATTCTCTATCACCATTACCACTTATAATTACCCATACCACTTGTATTTCACTATCTCTTCGCCGAACTAGTGCACCTATATACCTGACAAGTGTATTAGGTGTGTTGGGGACACAAGAGACTTCTTGTATCTTGATTGCAGGGTTTCTTGAGAGGGGATACCTTTGACCACTTCCTCCCTGAGTTCGATAAACCTTGGGTAATCCACTTAAGGGAAAACTTGTTGCTGTTCTACAAACCTCTGCACTTGGAGGCCCAACAACTGTCTACAAGAATAGAAGTGCGTAGACATAAATGATCTATCCCATAATCAAAATGACAAGGCAAGAAGACAATGAGCAACTCAGCGATCTTTTTATTTGCTATTTGCATAGGTTTTTATTGAGGATGCTTCATAGAGTGATCATTATGGTGATGCTGCAAGTTTCCACCATGATTAGGCATGGCTTAGGCTAGCGGCCCAGGAGTTTCTCTAACACACATACAAACTCCGTGATCTTACAAGTTCCACTTTTATTTCACACCGCCGGGATCCATAAGCAAAAGAACATGATATCAACGGGGTACAAAGTAGAAGTGCAATGTTGAAAGCGTTCCCCATGATACATGGTTCTGCTAATTTCAACTTATAAAGCGCAAGCATATACGCAACAAAGATGGACCCAATGGTTCAAGTTTATTAAATGCAAGAAAAGTAAAGTGTGCCATCAAGTTCGTGAGAGCTTTAATCACTAATTTTCTCATAACAAGTTTAATTTGGAAGGTAGATAAAAATATGAATATACTTGGAATAGCATATGCTAATAGGTAGGTATGGTGGACTCTTTGGAATAACTTGGTTTAAGGAGTTGGATGCATGAGTGGAACTCATACTTGGTTACGGAGGCTATTAAAAGACTGGGAGGGACAAACTAAGAGAGCAATAATGGCCATAATCATGCAAAGCGACAAAACATCATTGATCAAAGCATAAAGTGATATTACAATTTGAAAACTAAAGGATCATCAAGGCTATGGTGACTTGGGATAGTCATAACATGGTGTGAGCATGTGCCAAGTCAACCCAAATAAAGCATCAAAGGAGAATACCACAATACTATGCTTTAATATGCTAAAACCACACATGATTCTTCAAAGGCACATTAAGAAATTTCAATTGTTTATAACAAGTCATGCTACAACAAAGAATACTTAGCATAAAGCCAAAACAATATCAAGCATGGCATGACAAAGCGTAGGCCATAGTCAAAAACAAGCTCTCTTTACCACTTCAGCATGAACTTTCCTACTCTTTTGCAATCCAAACCAAACTATTTGAAAACCAATGCATAAAATAGGGGGTCCAACCAATTTATTCAGCAAACTAAGCAAACCAAGCAAACGAAAAGCCAAAAGCAAAATGAAAAGGAAGACGCTCCAAGAACAACACAACTGTGCATGAAACAATAAAAATGAAGTGTTTGGAAGAAACCTAGGATTTTTATTGATGAAGAAGGGGATGCCTTGGGCATCCCCAAGCTTTGACGCTTGGACTTCTTGGATATTTCTTGGGGTGACACGCGTGTCATCCCCAAGCTTGAGCTTTAGTCCATTGTTCATCTCATTACTCATTCCTTCCATACACCTGAAAATTTTCCTTCATACAAAACTTCACACAATCTTTATTAGCAACATTAATGCACTCAAGATAATAAGTCTTTGGGTTTAGTTCCAACACCAATAAAACTTCCATTAAAACACATGCTACTGTAGCACTTCCCTCAAAAATCTCAATTCCCCAAAAGAACTCAAAAAGGAACCAACAAGAAGCAAATGCAAATAATGGCGGAAATCTATCAAAATAGACTAACAGGTAAAGACGAATTGTTTCAAAGACCTTCTGTTGCTCAAATCAAAAAGTGTTGAACTAACGAAAGTTATATAACAACTTGGGGCAGAAGTAGAAAAATTCATGCCTCAAAAGGACGTACAGAGAATTTTTACGGTGAAGCACAGAAATCTATTTCAGGACAGCAACATTCCCAATCATTACTTCTTTCTCATTAGAGGTTACTCTTGGCACAAAAAGCAAATAAAAAGGATAAGGAGCGGTTATTACAGAAGTAATAACTTCCAAGACTCATCTAAAACTTGTATCTCCCAATAAGTACTTTTCTTTAACGCCTTTAAGTTAGGCATGATAGTTTGAGAAGATGCTCACATAGGAAATATGAATTGAAGTGAAAGAAAGCATCAAGAAGCAAATTCAAAACACATTTAAGTCTAACGCATTTCCTATGCATATGAATCTTGTATGCAAATAAATTCGCAAAGAACAAAGTGATAGGCATAGGAAGATAAAACAAGAGTGACTTCAAAACTTTCAGCACATACATAGGTGTTTCAATACCATAAAAACTTATACAACCATATTTTCCTCTCTCATAATAATTTTCAGTAGCCTCATGAATAAACTCAACAATATAACTACCACATAAAGCATGCTTTTCATGTTCTACAAAAACATAATTTTTATCAAGCTCAAAAATAGTGGGATTAAAACCTTAAAACCCACTTTTAATAATTCTATAACAAGATGACTTATCATTCAATATAGGACCATCGTCTAGAGCCTTATCATAAACAATTTCTAAGCAAAACTCTTTAGTACCATGCATCTCGAAGTTAGGGACAAATAAAGGATTATCACACATAACATGAGCATAACATTCATCCTCCTTTGGTGAGGATGGGGGACAATCAAATAATGTAAGGGATAAAGAGTTACTCTCATTAGAAGGTTGGCATGGGTAGCTAATCTATTCTTCCTCCTTTTGTTCATCACTCTCCTCCTCTTTTTCATCTAATGAGCTTTTAGGTTCATCAATTTCTTCTTCCATAAGATCCTGCAAAGAATTAGTCTCTTCCATTTGTGGAAAGCATCTATTGATATATTCAAGAATATAGCCATTTTCTTCCTTGTAACTATCAAAGCAAAATTTAAGTATATCATAAACCTCATATTTATAAGGTGAATCACCAATACTTTCAAGAAAACCAGCAAGTTAAAATGCACCCTTCCAAGCAATAAATCCCTCAATTTGTTCCACATCATAAAAGTCATAATTTTATTTAACATAAGAAGATATGGTAACATCATCATTATACTCACATTGAAAAGGGAGGTGTTTGTACCTTCTACACCAACAAGATTTATCAAAGAAATAAGTAACATTATAAGTAGAGCACATGTTTACAGCAATGGTATACAATTTATCAATTTGTTCCCATAAGTGTTTCCCTTTTTGTGACAAGCGGTGTTCCTTATAATAATATTTTTGTTCCTCTGTGAAACCACCTTGCTAATAAGATTCAGTTTCAAAGAAACCAACCATTGATAGAAAGCATGATAAAGCAAGACAATAACAGACCAACGAAAATAACAACTAGATTAGGAACTATTTTTTTGTATTTTTGATAACGAAACAAGCAAACAAGGCGGAAATAAACTAAGCAAAACAAAAATAACAAAGTAAAGAGATTGGTTATGATTATGCTTGAACAATAGTGATTCCAAGTGGACTTGATAAATAAAGCTATGCTCCCCGGCAACGGCGCCATGAAATAGTCTTGATGACCCACACGTATAGGGGGTGTATCGCAGTATTTTTGAGAGAAGTGAAACCCAATTTATTGATTCGACACAAGGGGAGTCAAAGAATATTTATAAGCCTTAACAATTGAGTTGTCAATTCAGCTGCACCTGGAAACAATCTTGCTGATTGCAGTTTATTAGTAGCAATAGTTTTGTAGTAGCAATAGTAAAGTAACAGCAGTAGTAAAAGTAAAGACAGTAGTAACAGTAGCAGTAAACAGTAGGATTAAAGCGCGGTAGGCATAGGGATGGATGGGCGTTGCATGGACAAGACAATTCACATGATGATCAAGACATAGGGCAATGGCAGATAAATAAGATAAAGCATCGAAGTACTACATAATCATAGGCATGTGTTCCATATATATTCATATGTGCTCGCAATGAGAACTTGCACAACATCTTTTGTCCTGCCAGCCCGTTTGCAGCGGGGCCTCAAGGGAACTACTGGCAATTAAGGTGCTCCTTTTAATAGAGCACCGGAGCAAAGCATTAACACTCCGTGAACACATGTGATCCTCACATCAAAGCCATTCCCTCCGGTTATCCCGATTGCTGTCACTTCGGGGCCATTGGTTCCGGAAAACAACGTGTGTATAAAACTTGCAGGTAAGAGCATAAAAAATACTATCATAATGAATCAATAACATGTTCAGATCTAAAATCATGACACTCGGGCCCTAGTGACAAGCATTAAGCATAACAAGTTGCAACAAAGTCAAAAAGCACTAATAATAGATACTAGGCACCATGCCCTAACAATCTGATGCCATTACATGAACAATCTCATACAATCCCTACCATCCCCATTGCCTACAGTGGGGATTACTCACTCATAGATGGGAGAAACATGGATGGTTGATGGAGAAGCGATGGTGATTATGATGGCGATGATCTCCTCCAATTCCCCGTCCCGGCAGGGTGCCAGAACGGAGTTTCTGGTGCTGTTTTGTAGAATCTGGTGGTGGCGGCGAAGCGGAACTCTTTCTGGAAAAACGTCGAACCCCCCTTGGTTTTTAGGTCAAGAGGCAACTTATAGGCGAAGAGGGAGGTCGAGGGGGTGCCTGGGGTGGCCAGACCACCCCCTGGCGCTGCCAGGCCTGGCCCGTGCGGCCAAGTGGTGTGTCCGGGCCCCAGCCCCTCCCCGTCTCATATTTTGGCTCCTGGTGTCCCTCGGTGAAAAACTGACTTTGGCTTTTGTCCTGTCCAATTCCGAGAATATTCATTTTCTAACTTTCCTAGAACCAAAAATAGTAGAAAACTGGCAGCTAGCGCTGTGGCTCTTGTTAATAGGTTAGTCCAATAAATCATATGAAAAGTACTCCAAAGTATGGACAAAACATAAAAAAGTAGATAAAACCAAGCATGTAACATCAAAAATTATGGATACGTTTGCAACGTATCAGACTTTTTTTTCTCCCTCCCCCGACAATGAATCGGACGGCGGCGGCCCAGCATGTCTTGCAAGGCGAAGGTTGTAGCTACGTCGCCGACTGATTTGGTTCCATCGGGGCCAAAGTCTAGGGCCCAACGCGAAGCAGCGGCGAGGTCTTCAGCCCCGGTTAGCGAGGAGGTCAGCAAGGATTGTGCTCCCAAGGTACCTACGAGCAACGGGTTGAAGAGAAAAGCAAGGCCGGCGGCGGATTGTTTGGCTCCGATGGGCGGATGCGGCACCCAGATCTCGAAGAAAAAAACCCGAGAGAAGAGCGAGAGGTGATTTTTTCTTATCTGTGCCTTATCTTACAAGTAGATTAGTTACGGCATAATAGAATCGAATGAACTGAAAAGTTCCCCTTTTTAATCAAATTAGGCACAACTTTGATACAAGGGACCTATATGAGTTCACAATTCATGTTCGCCAGTACACTTCAAAACTTGATTTTGGTTGCGAGAGGGTTGTGTTCGGGCAAGATGTGCATATGCTTGTGAATTGCAAAGAGGCTATGTCTGTTTCGCAGCTGGTAGATATGCTTCCCGCTAGGATTCCCTTGGGTTCTAGACAAAGGACAAAATTGGTGTGGCGCAACATGAATGATACCTATCAGCAAATTGAGCACTCCCATGATTGATGATATGTATGCAGATGCTGGAGATCTTGCTGCCAGAGCTTCTGCTCCTACAGAATACGGACCAATAGATGCTGATCTAGATAAGTTCAGTATACACATATAGGTGGATTCATACATGTCAAAACTGGATGAGGGAGTTAATAAGCTAGTTTCTTCATGTACTGTGGAGATCACTGTCGATTCCAAAAACATAACTCTTGATGAAATGAGAGAGATGATCGGTAAGGAAATCAGTATTGGCCCTAAGCAGATGGCACAACTCCGGTGGTGGCATCATAAGAAGCAACAATTCATAGATCTTTTGGATACTGAAGATCTTATGCAGATTATGCGACGAAAGAAGCGAACCAGGAAGGTGTTCTTCCTTGCTACCATTTATGATGTTGTTGAACAGGTTATAGTGGATGTAGAGGCCCCTGTAGTGGCTAAACATAATGAGGTGGTCGACGTTGATGAGATCTGATGAGAGCTGCTACCCTAGGCTTGTCATATGGACCGCGGGGTTCCCCTGCCTGTATTTGTAATATTGACTGCTATTGCATTTAGAGCGTGTTTCTGTGATTATGTTTGTTGAGAGATTGCGATATAATCCTATGCGAGCTATTGATATTTTCGGACATGTCACTCACTGAAACCATCGTTGTTGTAATAAGACATAAGTACATTGTATTTGACATGATTATGTTTCTTAAGATGACGTACCGTAATTGTTTCTGTTATTATGTTTGTTGGGACATTGTAATGTAATGTTTTGTGAAACCATGACTGGACAAGTGAGGCATAAATACATTGTAGTTGACATGATTATGTTTCTTGAGATGATGTACTGTACTTGTTTCTGTTATTTTGTTTGTTGAGAGATTGTAATGGAACGTTTTGCGAAACCATGATTGGACAAGTGATGCGTAAGTACCTTGAAGTCGACATGATTTTGTTTCTTGAGTTGATGCAATATAATTGTTTCTGGTATTATGTTTGTTGAGAGATTGTAATGTGATGTTTTGTGAAACCATGATGTGATTATGTTTGTTGAGAGATTGTAATGTTTTGTGAAATCATGACTGAACAAGTGATGCTTAAGTACCTTGTAGTTGACATGATTTTGTTTCTTTAGATGATGTAATATACTAGTATGTTTTCATTAGGCAATGAAATTGGGATGGAGGGAGTACATGTTTAATATTTGAAATAAGAATGTATGAAGAGAATCCATATTAGGCAGAGGCAGTAATCCAGGGAAAGGGCATGGTATCCATTAAACTATTGTAACATGCCAATTTAGTCATTGTTGCAGGAGTAGAAGGGCTCCTCTCTCTCTCTCTCCCTCCCTCACCGATGCCGACGCCATCGCCGGTGATGACGCATTCACCATGCTGTCCTTGAACAACGAGGACAACTAGTCGAGCATCGATAGTCTTCTCTCCGACATCGAGTATTCCTTCCATGATGTGAGTTCCTGTGTTTTCTCAGGCTAGGGTTAGGTAATGGTAAATCTCTCGATTTGAGCTCCATATGTGCATGCAATCGTGTTCAATTCCAGCTTTGCGTTTACCTATAGGTACCACGGACGATCTACGACTCCGAATGGGAGGGCCTAGATCTCGATTGAGAAGTGCCATGTGACCATGGGCTAAAACGGAGGAGATATGTTGCATTCAAAGGCAGTAACACTTGGAGAAGGTTTTTGGGTTGTACAAATCAGGTTTGTTTACATTATGTGCAACGGTGACATGAAGTAAAATGTATTGTGTATGTTCATAACACTATAGTGTGTGTGTTTTTAGGTTGGCCCGGTGTGTAAAGCAGTAGAGTACTTGAGTGGCCAGATGCACTTAAGAAATGTTTGGCGCAGTTATGTGAGATGTATGAGTTGGAAAGGTCAGGGAGATTTACTGATGCTTGGGATGCAATCAGAGCTAACTGACAGAATCAATGGGAGCTTGGTTGTTGGAACTGCAAAGAAGCTTCAGGATAGTCATAGGTTGCTGATTCATCATGCAGAAAAGGAGAGGGATCAGCTAAGGGAAGACAAGAAGAAGCTAGAGTACTGCATTGCGGATCTGTTGAAGGAACTGAAGAAGGCGCGCGAGGGTGAACAAGGACAGACTACAGAGGATAAAGGAAATTCAAAATGAATAATTTATGTTGTGCCAATGCCTGAAACTAGTTAACTGTAAGACTTGCAGTTGCGTTTACCTAACTAAGACAAAATCAATCCTCGAGCAAATTAATTGCAGACGAACACACATATCGTGCATAGAGTTAAGTTCACGCTTACAAAATCACCACTGCAGAGGATAAACCAGGCAGTTCAGTACTAAATAGACATATGTTGGGTTCAAGTGAGCCTGACCCGGAGCTGCTTGTTTTCCTCCCTAAGATCGGCCAGCTCCTTCAGTACTTTGTCATGCGCCAGCCGTAGGTTCCAGCGCTCCGTCACGGATTCGAGAAGTTGGTCTGTAGCCATACGATTTTCCTTCAATATCCCTTTCATGATCTCCGTCTGCTTCCTAGCCGAGGTGCGACCTTCACTTTGAAGCTTCGCCCAGCCGACGTTTAACTCCTTCAGTTTCTGGCACTTGTCAGAAAGGACCGTGAGTTCAGCGCGCATGTGTTCAAAGGCTAGTTTCTGGGAATTCTGCTTCTCCCTTTGGATTGCTATCTTGTCATTTAGCCAGGTCGCCAGGTCCTGGTTGAGCTTTCTCCTCTTTCCCTGCAACAAAAATACATAGTATGGTTTGTTCAGTTCACCAGGACAAGCTGGTTAGTTTCCATAATTAACTGAATCGACTAGTGGCACTATCATAATTTCAAGGAAGAAGCAATCTAGGACTAATCAACATTTTATGAATCGACTATTAGCACTGTCATAATTTCAATTTCAAAGACAAATAAGGTTTATCTGCAGTTTAGTGTGTTGTGGGTTTTTCCAATATCACCAAATAGTAGTGGGCTAGTGGCAACCTCATAATGCAGAAACCCATGTCCAGATACATAATGGAAAGAGCACATGGTGTCCATTCATGAACATGAACACCAACACATGTTGAGATAGATAAGGAGTTGCCCTAGGATTCTTATTGCACCCTATAATGGGAAGCAAACTTGGGCATTGCTCCCTGGACCCTAAACATTACAAAAGGAGTGGAGCACGAACTGATATTCGTGTTCCCTCTAACGGGAATCAGACTTGGGCATTGCTCCGATACACCTCCATACAAGCCCTTAGCTCCTCGTTCTCTTTCCGAACACCCTCGAGTACGGTGATCCCTCTGCTAATGTCCTCCTTCATCTCTTTCACTGCATCCAGGCAACGGTTCCTGTCATGGTAGGCTTGGATGGTAGCCTTGGTTTCCTCTACGCGTCCTTTGAGTGCCTCGGTGACTTCGTCCTGCAGAAGAGTGCACCTTTCCATGAGATTCTTCTTCTCCTCCATGAGCTCATTGATTATCTTGATGGCCTATTCTTGCCTATTCAAGTTACGGTCAAGCACTTTCTGCAGCCTCACGACGTCACGTGGAAAATCTAGCGAGATCTCCTTCTACACAGATAATTGCTTGCGTAGGCTCTCATTAGCTTGGGTGAGGGAGCGTGCAAGCTGATGTTGGTTGTCAATCTTAGCAATGATCGCAGCCACCTTGTCACGGTACTCGGCCTTCGATCGCGGCATCATTCATGTTAATTGAAATAGAAATTCTATAATTACACTCCAGGTTCCAGGTGAATACTAATACAGATCAAAAAATCCTCGTTGAATCTATTGACCGCAGTGTTAAAAATGGACCTAGATATCTATTCATGACCACGATAAACTAATCCTAATCACAAAAAATCCATAGTGAATCTATGAACAACGGTATTTAGGAAAGACCAAGAGATCCAGTCATATTCATGAAAACTAATACAACTAGCAAAAGAAGAAGAAAAACCAATACGGGATAGACACGATCTAAGAAATCCACATGACAACTCGGAGAAATAACAATGTGGAGATTTGCTACCTCACTGAGATGTGGAATGGGGCCGAATGGGTCCTGCAACGCCTCCGTCGTGGTGGATTCTAGCTCCACGGTGGGCCTGTAATACGTAGAAGAGGAAGACCAAGAAGAAGAAGAAGAAAAACAAGAAGAAGCTGAATAAGATCATGATGGAGAGGGAGATGGAGAAGAAGTATAACAAGAAGACCGTACCGGGAGGAGCCCTCGCTTGCTAGAACATTCGGCGCCATTATCGGCGGAGATTGGGTCTCAATGATAGGGGGGCTTGAGTGGCTGGTAGAGCAAGAAGTGCCTCGCGGCGAGATCTCTCCCTTTTCTCCGCGAGGATCGTCGACCGGCCTCTCCTTAGGGGAGCCATGGCTTGCAGGGTGAGGGTGGCAGCGGCAGGAGGAAGAAGATAGTGATTAGTGTGGGAGAAGAGTCAAAGAGTACATGCCATGGTCCAGTGGTACTACGACTATTATACAAGACCACCGTGTATGGTCTACCTTCTCAAAGAAGCCAGGGAGGTAGGGGTGGGGAATCGATGGGACTTGTCTTTATTGCGATGGACAGTTGAATGGTCTTCGGCGCCGCCTGAAATCCAGTATATAATAAGAGGAGTACAAGCCGGGTGGTCATCACGGGCATCGGCGTGCACGTCCCGCGTGCGTGTGTCACGTGTTGATGGGGCAATGACGCGCGCAACTGCTACATGATCACGTCGACACATCAAACTCCGTCGAACTCCACGTCGAGAGGCACGCACGAGATATTTATGAGTCTAGAATACGCTGTGCCACTTTTGTTGTGATCAAATTATGTTCAGTACGCGAGATATTACTTTTTTTATAATCGAAAAATGCATGCGTGAACACGACGCACGAAACCGCTGCTCGTCCTTGATCAGATCGGCACCCCACTCTGTGTACCCGCCATCGACCATTCGGAACAACTACCTCGAGCACGATGCCCCCTCGCCGTGGCAATGGCAGGTCCAAGCCGTCCACTGACCGTCCTACATCCCCAGCTCTTCACTGCATCGTTCGCGCTCGCGAGTCGCCTGCTGAGGCAACACGTCATGTCCGACCGCGCCAGGATCCATCGACATCGGCAATCGAGGACACCACGACGTCAATGCTCGTACCAGCCGCGCAGGAGGAGCGTGGGGTACCTGCAGCGATGGATGAGGGCAAAGCAGCAGCCAGGACGGGGGGCGCGTGATGCATCGGCAAGTACGGACAAGAAGAGGAACGAGAAGAAGACCAGGAAGAAGAGAGGAGACGGCTATTTGGACGAGTCCAACTCGGCCAACGAGGAGGCGTTCATCGGTCAGTTGGAGGCAAAAGTAGAGGAGAATGACGTGGACCCGTGGGACTATAAAGAGGAGGAGGAGGACTCTGACGAGGAGATAGCGTGCTTATTCGAGGAAGGGGCAGTGTTGAGTTGTTTGAGGAGGACACCGACGGCGGCGATGGCAAGGACCATGGCGTTGACGAAGACGAGGATGAACCGCAAGACGAAGACGATAGCTTCTTCGAAATATGATCATTTATTATATTTAGATAGATGGATTTTCACTTGTTTATGGAGGTAAAGTATTAGTGGCATGGATAGAGCGGTGGCACGGATAGACCATGCATAAAAAAGTGGAGAAGGGAGGGGTTATCCTGCCCATTAGATCACATAGGATCAACAGTTGGTGGAGACGATCCGCGTGATATCTGTGTCAGCCAATCAGGGTGTAGCACCTAGAGTGAGCACACGTTTGGGCTTTTGTGAGATTTGTGACAAAGAGAGAGGGCAAATCTCTTTTCACAAACCACATATGGAACCACCATTATCATTGAAATGTGTATTCTTTCATTAACCACATCTGGAGTCATTTCATGACTATTCTTTTCACATATCACATATGGATCCACCAGTGTCATTGCACGTGTGTTCTTTTTATTAACAACAACTAGAGCCATTGCATGTGTGTTATTTTCATTAACCACATATCGATCCACCAGTGTCATTGCATGTGTGTTCTTCTCATTAACCACATCTAGAGTCACTGATGTATGTTCTTTTCACAAACCACATATGGATCCACCAGTGTCATTAAAATGGGTGTTCTCTTTAGAGATCACACTTGGATCCACTAGTGTCATTGCATATGGATCCACTAGAGTTCATTTCATGTGTGTTCTTTTCACAATCCACCTATGGATCCACCAATGTCATTGCATGTGTATTCTTCTCATTAACCACAGCTAGAGCCATTGCATGTCTGTTCTTTTCAGAGACCACATATGGATCCACCAGTGTCATTGCATGTGCGTTCTTTTTATTAACAACAACTAGAGTCATTGCATGTCTATTCTTATCATAGACCACATATGGATCCACCATTGTCATTGCATCTGTGTTCTTCTCGCTAAACACATCTAGAGTCACTGGATGTATGTTCTTTTCACAAACCACAGATGGATCCATCTGTGTCATTGAAATGTGTGTTCTCTTCAGAGACCACACATGAATCCACTAGTGTCACTGCATGTGGATCCACCAGAGTTCATTGCATGTGTGTTCTTTTCACAATCCACCTATGGATCCACCAGAGTTCATTGCATGGGTGTTTTTTTCACAATCCACATATGGACCCACCAGTGTCATTGCATGTGTGTTCTTCTCATTAACCACAGCTAGAGTCATTGCATGTGTTTTCTTTTCACAAACCACATATGGAACCACCATTGTCATTGAAATGTGTATTCTTTCATTAACCACATCTAGAGTCATTTCATGTCTATTCTTTTCACAGACCACATATGGATCCACCAGTGTCACTGCATGTGTGTTCTCTTCACAGAACACATATGGATCCACCAGTGTCATTGCATGTGTGTTCTTTTTATTAAAAACAACAAGAGTCATTGCATCTGTATTATCTGCATTAACCACATATGGATCCACTAGTGTTATTTCATGTGTGTTCTTCTCATTAACCACAACTAGAGTCATTGCATGTCAGTTCTTTTCACAAACCACATATGGAACCACCATTGTCATTGAAATGTGTATTCTTTCATTAACCACATCTAGAGTCATTTCATGACTATTCTTTCCACAGACCACATATGGATTCACCATTGTCATTGCATGTTATTTCTTTTCAGAGACCACATATGGATCCACTAGTGTCATTGCATGTGTGTTCTTTTTATTAACAACAACTAGAGTCATTGCATTTGTGTTATTTTCCTTAAGCACATATGGATCCACCGGTGTCATTGCATGTGTGTTCTTCTCATTAACCACATCTAGAGTCACTGGATGCATGTTCTTTCCACAAACCACATATGGATCCACCAGTGTCATTGCACGTGTGTTCTTTTTATTAACAACAACTAGAACCATTGCATGTGTGTTATTTTCATTAACCACATATCGATCCACAAGTGTCATTGCATGTGTGTTCTTCTCATTAACCACATCTAGAGTCACTAATGTATGTTCTTTTCACAAACCACATATGGATCCACCAGTGTCATTGAAATGGGTGTTCTCTTTAGAGATCACACTTGGATCCACTTGTGTCATTGCATATGGATCCACTAGAGTTCATTTCATGTGTGTTCTTTTCACAATCCACCTATGGATCCACCAATGTCATTGCATGTGTATTCTTTTCATTAACAACAGCTAGAGTCATTGCATGTCTGTTATTTTCAGAGACCACATATGGATCCACCAGTGTCATTGCATGTGCATTCTTTTTATTAACAACAACTAGAGTCATTGCAAGTCTATTCTTATCATAGACCACATATGGATCCACCAGTGTCATTGCATGTGTGTTCTTCTCGTTAAACACATCTAGAGTCACTAGATGTATGTTGTTTTCACAAACCACAGATGGATCCATCTGTGTCATTGAAATGTGTGTTCTCTTCAGAGACCACACATGAATCCACTAGTGTCACTGCATGTGGATCCACCAGAGTTCATTGCATGTGTGTTCTTTTCACAATCCACCTATGGATCCACCAGAGTTCATTGCATGAGTGTTCTTTTCACAATCCACATATGGACCCACCAGTGTCATTGGATGTGTGTTCTTCTCATTAACCACAGCTAGAGTCATTACATGTGTGTTCTTTTCACAAACCACATAAGGAACCACCATTGTCATTGAAATGTGTATTCTTTCATTAACCACATCTAGAGTCATTTCATGTCTATTCTTTTCACAGACCACATATGGATCCACCAGTGTCACTGCATGTGTGTTCTCTTCACAGACCACATATTGATCCACCAGTGTCATTGCATGTGTGTTCTTTTTATTAAAAACAACAAGAGTCATTGCATCTGTATTATTTGCATTAACCACATATGGATCCACTAGTGTTATTTCATGAGTGTTCTTCTCATTAACCACAACTAGAGTCATTGCATGTCAGTTCTTTTCACAAACCACATATGGAACCACCATTGTCATTGAAATGTGTATTCTTTCATTAACCATATCTAGAGTCATTTCATGACTATTCTTTCCACATACCACATATGGATTCACCACTGTCATTGCATGTTTGTTCTTTTCAGAGACCACATATGGATCCACTAGTGTCATTGCATGTGTGTTCTTTTTATTAACAACAACTAGAGTCATTGCATTTGTGTTATTTTCATTAAGCACATATGGATCCACCGGTGTCATTGCATGTGTGTTCTTCTCATTAACCACATCTAGAGTCACTGGATGCATGTTCTTTCCACAAACCACATATGGATCCACCAGTGTCATTGAAATGTGTGTTCTCTTCAGAGACCACATATGGATCCACCAGTGACATTGCATGTGGATCCACAAGAGTTAATTGCATGTGTGTTCTTTTCACAATTCACCTATGGATACACTAGTGTCATCGCATGTGTGTTCTTCTCAATAACCACAGCTAGAGTCATTGCATGTCTGTTCTTTTAACAAACCACATATGGAACCACCATTGTCATTTAAATGTGTATTCTTTCATTAACCACATCTAGAGTCATTTCATGACTATTATTGTCACATACCACATATGGATCCACCAGTGTCATTGGATGTCTGTTCTTTTCAGACACCACATATGGATCCACAAGTGTCATTGCATGTGTGTTCTTTTTATTAACAACAACTAGAGTCATTGCATGTGTGTTATTTTCATTAACCACATATGGATCCACTAGTGTCATTGCATGTGTGTTCTCATTAACAACATCTAGTCACTGGATGCATGTTATTTTCACAAACCACATATGGATCCACCAGTGTCATTGAAATGTGTGTTCTCTTGAGAGACCACACATGGATCCACCAGTGTAATTGCATGTGGATCCACCAGAGTTCATTGCATGTGTGTTCTTTTCACAATTCACCTGTGGATGCACCAGTGTCATTGCATGTGTGTTATTTTCATTAACCCCAGCTAGAGTCATTGCATGTGTGTTCTTTTCACAAACCATATATGGAACAACCATTTTCATTGAAATGTGTGTTCTTTCATTAACCACATCTAGAGTCATTTCATGTCTATTCTTTTCACATACCACATATGGATCCACCAGTGTCACTCCATGTGTGTTCTCTTCACACACCACATATGGATCCACCAGTGTCATTGCATGTGTGTTATTTTTATTAACAACAACTAGAGTCATTGCATGTGTGTTATTTTCAGTAACCACATATGGGTCCACCAGTGTCATTGCATGTGTGTTCTTCTCATTAACCAGAGCTAGAGTCATTACATGTGTGTTCTTTTCACAAAACACATATGGAATCACCATTTTCATTGAAATGTGTATTCTTTCATTAACCACATCTAGAGTCATTTCATGTCTATTCTTTTCACATACCACATATGGGTCCACCAATGTCACTGCATGTGTGTTCTCTTCACAGACCAAATATAGATCCACCAGTGTCATTGCATGTGTGTTCTTTTTATTAAAAAAGACAAGAGTCATTGCATCTGTATTATTTGCATTAACCACATATGGATCCACTAGTGTTTTTTCATGTGTGTTCTTCTCATTAACCACAACTAGAGTCATTGCATGTCTGTTCTTTTCACAAACCACATATGAAACCACCATTGTCATTGAAATGTGTATTCTTTCATTAACCACATCTAGAGTCATTTCATGACTATTCTTTTCACGGACCACATATGGATCCACCAGTGTCATTGCATGTCTGTTCTTTTCAGAGACCACATATGGATCCACCAGTGTCATTAAATGTGTGTCCTTTTTATTAACAACAATTAGAGTCATTGCATTTTTGTTATTTTCATTAACCACATATGGATCCACCAGTGTCATTGCATGTGTGTTCTTCTCATTAACCACGTCTAGAGTCACTGGATGCATGTTCTTTTGACAAACCACATATGGATCCACCAGTGTCGTTGAAATGTGTGTTCTCTTAAGAGACCACATGTGGATCCACCAGTGTCATTGCATGTGGATCCACCAGAGTTCATTGCATGTTTGTTCTTTTAACAATTCACCTATGGATACACAAGTGTCATTTCATGTGTGTTTTTCTCATTAACCATAGCTAGAGTCATTGCATGTATGTTCTTTTCACAAGCCACATATGGAACCACCATTGTCATTGAAATGTGTATTCTTTCATTAACCATATTTAGATTCATTTCATGACTATTCTTTTCACATACCACATATGGATCCACCAGTGTCATTCCATGTCTGTTCTTTTCAGAGACCACATATGGATCCACTAGTGGCATTGCATGTGTGTTCTTTTTATTAACAACAACTAGAGTCATTGCATGTGTGTTATTATCATTAACCACATATGGATCCACCAGTGTCATTGCATGTGTGTTCTTCTCATTAACCACATATAGTCACTGGATGCATGTTATTTTCACAAACCACATATGGATCCACCAGTGTCATTGAAATGTGTGTTCTCTTCAGAGCACACATGGATCCACCAGTGTAATTGCATGTGGATCCACCAGAGTTCATTGCATGTGTGTTCTTTTCACAATTCACCTATAGATCCACCAGTGTCATTGCATGTGTGTTCTTCTCATTAACCACAGCTAGAGTCATTGCATGTGTGTTCTTTTCACAAACCATATATGGAACCACCATTTTCACTGAAATGTGTATTCTTTCATTAACCACTTCTAGAGTCATTTCATGTCTATTGTTTTCACAGACCACATATGGATCCACCAGTGTCACTACATGTGTGTTCTCTTCACAGACCACATATGGATCCACTAGTGTCATTGCATGTGTGTTCTTTTTATTAAAAACAACAAGAGGCATTGCATCTGTATTATTTGCATTAACCACATATGGATCCACCAGTGTCATTTCAGGTGTGTTCTTCTCATTAACCACAACTAGAGTCATTGCATGTCTGTTCTTTTTGTAAACCACATATGGAACCACCATTGTCATTGAAATGTGTATTCTTTCATTAACCACATCTAGAGTCATTTCATGACTATTCTTTTCATAGACCACATATGGATCCACCAGTGTCATTGCATGTCTGTTCTTTTCAGAGACCACATATGGATCCACTAGTGTCATTACATGTGTGTTATTTTTATTAACAACAACTAGAGTCATTGCATTTGTGTTATTTCATTAACCACATATGGATCCACCAGTGTCATTGCATGTGTGTTCTTCTCATTAACCACATCTAGAGTCACTGGATGCATGTTCTTTTCACAAACCACATATGGATCCACCAGTGTTAATTGAAATGTGTGTTCTCTTCAGAGACCACATATGGATCCACCAGTGTCATTGCATGTGGATCCACCAGACTTAATTGCATGTTTGTTCTTTCCACAATTCACCTATGGATACACCAGTGTCATCGCATGTGTGTTCTTCTCATTAACCACAGCTAGAGTCATTGCATGTCTGTTCTTTTCACAAACCACATATGGAACCACCATTGTCATTTAAATGTGTATTCTTTCATTAACCACATCTAGAGTCATTTCATGACTATTCTTTTCACATACCACATATGGATCCACCAGTGTCATTGCATGTCTATTCTTTTCAGACACCACATATGGATCCACAAGTGTCATTGCATGTGTGTTCTTTTTATTAAAAACAACAAGAGGCATTGCATCTATATTATTTGCATTAATCACATATGGATCCACCAGTGTCATTTCAGGTGTGTTCTTCTCATTAACCACAACTAGAGTCATTGCATGTCTGTTCTTTTGTAAACCACATATGGAACCACCATTGTCATTGCAATGTGTATTCTTTCATTGACCACATCTAGAGTCATTTCATGACTATTCTTTTCATAGACCACATATGGATCCACCAGTGTCATTGCATGTCTGTTCTTT
>OU342745.1:191839446-191910680 GCA_910589775.1 Avena eriantha
TTTGTGTGATCTGCTGTTCCAACGATTGAGAGCTGTTGCATTAGTATCAAGGATTGACCGAGAGGTTTGATACGTCCATTTTGCATCACTATTCTATGTCTAATTCACTATTATTCATTGATATATTTCGTATTGAGAGGTGATACTTATGTTATTTCATCTGTTTTTGCATGGTTGATGACTTTTGGAGCATGGACCGCTGCAGTCAGGATTCTGATGGAAAGGTGCTGTTTGGAGGCAAAATTCGTGAAGATCAAAAAATCCGGAAAATATACGGAAAATTCTATTTTTCCAGAAGACTCAGGATGCCAGAAGATGGAGTGGAGGTGGGCCACAGGGGGCCACACCATCCCATGATCGGGCAGGCCTAGGCCGCTCCTGGGAGTGGTGTGGCCGCCCTGGCCCACTCCAGCCTCTCTCCTCTGGCGTATATCATCCCCACGAAACCCTAAGACTCAGGGGGCGACCACTAAAGATTCCGCCGCCTCTGCGGGGCGGAAAACACCGAGAGAGAAAGATCTCTCTAGCAGACAGATTTCTGCCGAGGGAATTCCTTCCCGGAGAGGGAAGATCGTCGCCATCAACACCACCACCATCACTCTAGACTCATCGGGATCATCATCATCATCATCACCACTATCATCACCATCAGCACCCTCATCACCATCTCCATGTTGCTGTAACAATTGAGTTGAATCTTGCATAGTTCATAGGGGAAACTTTCTCGGTGTTGATTACTCTTTGTAGTTGATGCTATTGAGTGAACCATTGAATTATTGTTTGTGTTCAGATTTTTATACATCATTATTCCATCTCTGATCATGATCCATATGATGTCTTGTGAGTAGTTCGTTTTGTTCTTGAGGACATGGGAGAAGTCTTGTTGTTAGTAGTGGAGTTGCGCTGAGAAAGATTCAATAGATTGTTATTTAAGTTGTGGTGTACTTCTTCTAGTGGTGTCATGTGAACGTCGACTACATGACACTTCACCTATATGGTACTAGGGGAATGCATTGTGTATTTGGCTACTAATCGTAGGGGTTGCCGGAGTGACAGAAACCTGAACCCCCGTTAGGAAACCATTGCACAAGGGACGTAAGGGTCTTAGAGTTTAAAGCTGTGGTTAGGTTTTACCTTAATTACTTTCTTGTACTTACGGATGTTTGTAAGGGGTATAATCACAAGTATGTATTTAGTCTTGGGTGGGGCGGTACATTAGCAAAGGTTCACCCACACAACACTTAGCACGCTAGAGAAGATTAATCGACTATATGAAGCGAAAGCACTTGACAGTCTTCCCATGTGTCCTCGAGAACGTTTGGTCATCTATAGAAATACAACCGGCTTGTCCTTTGCTGCATAAAGGATTGGGCCACTTGCTGCATTCATTCTTACTATCTTTCATTTACTCGTACTTTGTTTACTTGCTTTATCGAAAACCCCTAAAAAACCGTTTGCTAAGTATTTGTAGAGAATTCCTGATCAATACCACTAGCCAGCACCTTCTGCTCCTCGTTGGGTTCAACACTCTTACTTATCGAAAATACTGCGATACACCCCCTATACTTGTGGGTCATCAAGGTTCGTGAGCGGCATACAAGTTATCTCCACCCACTATCATCATCATACATCCACCTCACTTACTAAGAAGATCGGGCCACCCCATATCATCTTGGTATCATATTTCCAGCATTGCCTTGGTAAGAATCCACAAATCCATCCATAGTTTAGTGTTTTTCGCCCTATACAGAAAAAGTCATACAAAAATATTAGGGTTAGGGTTTGTTTTTGCCATAGCCTAGATTGCATTGAAGTGGAATTTTAGGTGTTGGTCGTTGTCGTGTCTTTGATCCGATCTCTTCCAGTAAAAGTCATAGTGTCTAGGTTTGCATCGTTATTTTTGTTTGTTCTTCATTTTTGGGTCGTTCATCATCGTTTTCCACTTAGTTTACTTTTACTTACCCAAGTACACATAGCATACATTTGTGTCAACTTAGCTACAGCCTTTCTATAGTATTTGTGACTAGGAACATACCCACGAGACTAGTTGCTTTTCTCTGAGCAGGCTTCTCATTTGGGTTTTTGAAGTGCAAAAGTTTCGGCCCACAAAACAGCCCGGACTATCCAGCAAATTTTCCCCGGACTATCCGGCTGCCCCGGAAAATTTGGCCGATATAAACCGGAGGATCCAGCTCTAGTTGTTCGAAAGTGTTGCATTACTACTGCCCCTGAGTCATCTAGTTGAAAAAATCAATAAAAAATAAAAGAATCAAAAAAGATAAAAGAGATACAAAAGAGAAATAGCAAAGTTGTTTGATGCCTAGTTTTGTAATAGCAGTCATAGATTGAGAATCTTGTGCCTGTTTTATTGTGACCTATTACTAGCGTCTCTCTTGTGCATTGCAATATTTCTGTCATAAATTGATGTCCTATGTTTATCTCCACGTGTGAGTTTCCTTGGGTGTTTGTTACATGATCAGCTAGGATTTTATTTGGTGTAGTTAGGTATCCATACCTACAGGTCCACTACATACTACTGCATTGCGGTGTGATCGTTCTTCTACCCTCGGTATTCACCGCATCACATCCGTGCACGTGTCGTTTATCCAAGTTGGTAAGCTTTTACTAATTCACTTGGAATGGGAAGATTTCATTTTCTTGTTGTTGTGAGTGAGTTGTGAGAGAAGCCACCAAAAGATTTTTGATTTTGTGCACTAACCTACTAATCATGTCTTCTGGTGATGTTGATGTGCATGAGAAAAAGGAAGTAGGAACTACAGTTACGTCGCAAGAATATGAAGCATTGCAAGATCACCTGCAAGGGATCTTTACTCGCATTATGAAAAAAATAGAAAGTGATGCTCAAATTACGCAGTTACAGTTGGAACAATTGAGAAAATAGTCAACACTATCCAAACATAGGTTACTGATATACAAACAAGTCTTCGTGCTTTAGCAGAGTCTGTGAATGGTTTGAGGCTGCTAGTGGAGCAACAACAACCATATGCTAAGGATGATAATGCCAACGTTAATGATGGCAATATGGCCACTGGCCCAAGGGTTGGCATTGGTCGTGGTGATGTCCATGGAGGTTGTGGTGGTGCTCATGGAGGACGCGGACGTGGATTTTCCCCCGTTGGTCCTCAATGTTTTCCTCTACCAGTTGCACAACCTGATGATGGATTGGGTAAGCCCAAATTATCCATACCAAGATTTGAGGGAGGTCCTGATGTTGAAGAATACCTCACCTGGTAGCTGAAGATAGAGAAGTGATGGCGCTGACATGACTATATTGAAGATAAAAAGATCAAGCTTGCTAGTTCAGAGTTTGATGGGTATGCATTGGGATGGTGGAATGGCCTTCTACGAGCAAGGCAAGAAGATGGTGATCCGCCTATCATTACTTGGTGCACCATGAAGGAGGTTATGCGAGCTCGTTTTGTCCCTCCTAATTATTTGTGTTCTCTCTTTGACAAGTTGCAACAAATAAAGAAAGGCTCCATGACTATCGATGCTTATTACATTGAGATGAAGATGCTTCAGCAACGAGCAAGAGTACGTGAGTCTGTTCAGATGACCATGCAACGTTTTCTATCATGGACTTAAGTATAACATCAAGAGTTTTGTTTGGCACCACAGTATAAGATATGAATGAGTTGTTACATCATGCACGTGAAGTCGAAGCGTAGTTTGCCAAAGAAGCTCTATTCAAAGCTCGTTCTACAATAGATGGATGTTTTTCCTCTCAGACTAGTTCATATGCACTGAAATCTAGTGCAAGTCATGCTGATCGTCCGTCTACATCCACCAGACCGACTTCCAATGTGTCCAACACAAAGAAACCCAACTCCTGCAGCGAGAGGTTCCAGCTCTAATATGTCTACAACACGTAATAGGGACATGGATGTGTCCTACATGTGGTGGCAAGGGTCACTTCAAGATGGATTGTCTAAATAAATAGGTGATGCTTATTAATGAACACAATGAGTATGAGACAGGAGATGATGCTAATCCGAATGCTTTGGATGATGATGATGGTTACATGAGTGATGGTGTTTATGCCTTTCCATACACCGCCACTACTATTGTTTGCACTCCACGAGTACTCAAGGTGTCATCTAGTTGTCAAAGTCTGCGATGCAATTTGTTCCAAACAAAGGCATATGTTGGTCCAAACAAAGCTTGCAAGGTAATTATTGATGGTGGAAGATTCCACAATTTAGCAAGCAATGAGTTATGTGCCAAGCTAAAACTGAAGTATCTACTACACCCTCATCCGTATTATATTCAATGGTTAAGTGACAACGATGAGATGAAGGTTGGTCACATGGTGCGTGTTGATTTTGAGATATGACCATACAAGGATTCCAATTACTTTCATGTGATTCCTATGATGGTTTTTCATTTGTTATTTGGTTGACCGTGGCTATTTGATTGTTCCGTGCAACACAATGGCTGAGCCAATACATATCACTTGGAGTTCAAGGGCAGAAAATCAATTTGCAACCTATGTCACCACGAGATTTTGTGAAGGAATCTCGTCAGAAAACTGAAGTCAACTATGAGTATGCACATACTTTAGTTGATAGGCGAGGGAATGTACCAACTGTGAGTGATATAACAAAAAGTGAGAGAGTGCCCAATTTATCATATTAGCCACCAAAGAAGACATGAGATAATTTAGTGAGCAGCCTACAGTCGTGCCTCTTGTGCTCATGTACAAGGCTGAGGTTTTAGTTTCTAATGATATGACCCCTATTTCTCTTGGTGTTTCCAATGTGTTACAGGAATTTAGCGATGTGTTTCTGTCACATCCCAAAATTTTCCGAATTTCGAAATGTGAAAAAATGAAACAAACAAAGAAAATAAAGGATGAAATTTAGGGGGAAAATAAACTTTTGTTCCTCTATTAAAACCTTACTTAAATAAAAAGAATTATGCATGAGGAAGAGACAAACAAACTATCCAAAGATAAAATGCAATCACCCATGACATGTATCTTGTCAACCCCCTGAAGAAAAAGGATAGACCCAAAACCTAAACACTAATAAGAGAAATGACCATCAAGTTCAATACAAGACTATGGCTATGTTCCATATAAAAAAATTGGCAACATAATACCTAAATAATCTATAATGGTAAATAACAAAATTACAAAACCCAAGAAATTGATTTCACACTATTTGGAGCCATAGATAAAAAGATTTGATTTATTTAAGAAAGGAAAAGAAATAAGAAATAAGAAAATTCCAAGGCCAATAAAGCACCTACCAAAAATCAATAACTAAATAAAATAAAAGTATTCTTAAATGTTTTATAAACATAATTATTAAATAGAATTATAAAAATGATAATCACCTTTTTGTTTTTGAAACTATAAATCAAAATATATAATTTATTTGGTAAAGAGAAAAGAAATGGGATTATATTGCAAATCCAAGATAAGCCATATCTAAAATCCATGTCTAAATGGAAGAAAAGTATATTTAAATAACATATAATGGTAAAGATTTATTTTATAAAACTTTGTAAATTGGTTTGACCCTTTTTGGAGTTTTAAATAAAGAGTGATGAAGGAAAGTAACTAAGAAAAAAAAGAACAATATAGGCCAAAGTAAATATTTATATATGATATTGTTTGAATTGGATAATAAATAAGATAGATAATATCCTAAAATGATCTTGTTGATTTTACAAATTTTTAGAAATTTGAATGGATCCATTTAGATCTCTAAAACAAAAGTTATAAAAGAAACCTGAAGAAAAAGAAAAATAAAATATTAAAGAAAAAAAATGCAGTAGCAACCCAACCCAAGGCCCATCTAACGCCGACCCACTTGTCTATTTTTTCTCTTCTCTTCCTTTTATTTTTCTCTTTGGGCGGAATGTTCCTTGCCCATCTAGGCCGATCGAGCGCTCGCTCTTCTTCTTCACATGCACGAAACAGAGAGTCGTGTTCATGGTTGTAGTCCTTCCTCTATTCCCCCTATCAATTCTAGTGACAGTTTCTCTTCGACTTCAAAACAAAAAACGTTTATAATCAAGTGGAGGTTCCATTCAGGCCATTAGTTTATCACTTTAGTGCATTAATCTCTCATATCAAACCGGTGCTCCGAATGCCAATCGGTGGCATACGTCTCCCGATCTCCCTCCCTAGAGCATATCAAGACGAACCGAGAGAAGCAGCGCGTACCTCTAGTCCTCCTCCTTCACTTTCGTTCCGAAACTTTCTCCAGAGGATGTCTCTACAATCCATACCAACCATACAAACTTCAGCCCCAAATTCGAGTTCATCGTCAGATCTTGTCGTCGATGGTGAGAATCATATCAATTCCTTGAACTGGAATACTCTAATCATCGTTGCCTACCTCCAGGATATGATGGTGCAACTTCTTGTTGCAGTTTGCCGCACCGCTGACGGCGCACATTGCTCCAGCCAAGGATTTCTCTCTCTCGGACTCTACAAACGACGTCATGGTCATAATCATGTTCGCCTCGACGTCCTCTACGCCGTCCATGTCTTCTTCAACTCCGGATACGTTCCTAGCGACGAGAACGGCAATGCCAAGCCCGTGCCCGCTATTCCGGCGATCTCTCCGGCGAGCTATTCCGGTGAGCACTCCTTGTCCATTCGATCTTCATCTAACGGTCAAAATCAGATCACTTACCGAAGGGGTATCCTCCAATCAGATTCTGCCAAGTGTCACGTCTATTTCTATTTTCGGATTTTTAGATATAAGAACATAGGAACTTGCAAAAATCATATCTTTAGTTCTGTTCATCCAAATTTAGCAAATAATATGTTTATGGATTCATAAAAATGAGTAGAACACAGTAGAGTAACAATTCGGTACTTTTGTGATGGTTAAAATCATGTTTTATATAGAACCATTTGTGGAGTATTTTGAGTATAAAAATTGTTGTGTAAATTATTTTTGAGTGAATCCTTTGAAAATGATTGTATATTAGATCCTATATACTCTAGGATATTAATAAAAGTTTAGTTTAGAACATAGGATTTGTCGTCGGATTGATGACAAGTACGCCATGAGGAGGTCCTCGGGGCGTGCAGAAGAGAGGGGTGTGAGACGTACGGTGTTCCGGGATGATGAGCACACAAGTTACCTAGGTTCGAATCCGCAGGCTTTGGAAGGATCCTACTCCTGCTAGCAATCCAATAATACGGCAGTGCCGGAATATGGGCTACAAGGGTTCGCCTGTGCGAGTTGAGATTGTAGACTATTGAGGGTGCCCTAAAGGCTCTCCCTAGGACGGCTTATATAGATATCCGACCAAGGGTTTACAAGAGAGATCTATCCAGCTACGACTAAGAGTCGGTTATAGAGTACATCTTGAACTACAAGTAACACTATGGGCCTAAGTCGGTAAGTCTTTTGGGCCTTCCTGTAGCCGGACTGGACTCCGTCTTTTCTCCCTGACTGGGTCACCCATGAAGCAAAGCTCTAACCCGAACTGGGCCACCCTGGTCAGTGAGGAATTGTGAGGATACCCGGAAAGTATATCCCCAACAGGATTTGTGTAGCATCTGTTAGTCAAGTGTGCCTTATTTTACTGTTATAAAATGTTTTAACTAATCTTTGCACTAAGATTATTAAACTTAGCATCCACCTTATATAAAGGACCAGTAGGTGTTTATAGTGTTCGGAACCTTATTGTAACAACTTGATCAATAAAATATCTTGTTGTATGCTTGCATGTATTTCGTTGTATTCATGTGTTGTTTTGTCATGCTAGTTTTGAGATTGTACTTTTTGCTTGATTGTATTGTTGTAGACTTTGAGGAGTGTAATCTTTGAAAGATCAAGAAGAGTACCTAAATATTCTACTACCAAGGAAAGTGACACTATCATCAAGTCCTACTATTTTCATTATACTTAGTGGGATTTTGTAGTATATGCATGATAGACTATATTATGCTATTGTATATCTCCTATGTAGAATAAGGACTAGTAGTTTCTACTTGGTAGGTGAAACATCGTAAGATTATAAATTCTTAGCCTTGCTATAGTTTTCAGGATGGAATATCATATTATAATTATATGGAGTACTGGAAAATATATGTTTTCTATAATAAAACAAGTTCTTAATGAAACACCTCGGTGGAATTGGGACTTGCTTGGATTATGTTGAGTGGTTACTCAGGTGCCATGTCTATGGTCGGCTAGTGTATCACACTTGTGGACGGCCACCTAGGAACAAAGAGATTGGAGATGTTCTTGTCGCGAAGCTTCCAGTGCAGCAACATGGCATATGGGCTCTGCCTTGACCGACTAAGTTGCGAGAACTCAGCCAAAGGGACAGAGGGTGGTAGTGATGATAGTATGGAACGCGTCAGTGGTGGTCTGAGGGATTGCTTCTGAAAAGTCTCATCTCGATGCATGTCGAGTCTTGTCGGGAAAGTGCACAACCTCTCGAGAGGGTAAAACTAAGTACTTAGCCGTGTCCCCGGTTATGGACAATTTCTGAGCATCAAGACAATGAAGCAGAATCAAGAATCTCATCATTCTAATTTCCTAAGTTAAAACTTGATGGGTGAACAAGGGTTGTTGGTTCATTGATTTCTATCAATGGAACCTAGGTTCACTGATTTCTATCAATGGTACCACTATGTTGTGATTGGAAATATTACCTGGAGGGTATCTAGTGTAACTTAGTTTATAATAAGTGTTGCAAACTATTTATAAAAAGATAGGGAAAAACTTTCTTGCTAAAAACTAGCCAAAGCTCTACTTGGCTAGATATGCATGTAGTAATAGGTTCCACTTTATAACACTTGCCAATACAATTCAAAATGTATTGACCCTTGTGGCTATAACTTATCATGTTGTAGGATTATTTGATGATAGTGAAGTTTGATGAGTAGGGATTACGAGTCTGCACCTAACATGTTTGCCTGTGGCACATGAAGATGAAGGACTCCATGCTTTATAGTTATATCTACTGCTTTGTAATGAGATAGCCATATGAGCTATGTAAGTTTTAATGAACTATTTTTATTCCTGGATATGTGATGTAATATGACCTTTGTTTCTTGATATTACGTCTTAAACTGTGGGTGCTAGCTATTCGATCTAGGGACTAGCACTATAAACACGGGGATCTGCACCTTATTGGGTTTAGGTCGTGACAGTTTCCAAAGGAGGTACCTGTAGGTTTTCCACCATTGCGACGTATTGAGCATCAAATTGACTTGATTCTAGGAGGATCGTTGCCCAACTGTGCACCATATCTCACAAACCCTGAATAGACAACGGAAATTGAGAAACAAGTGCAAGCGCTTCTCAACAAAGGTTATATTTGTGTGAGTTTAAGCCCTTGTGATGATCTTGTTATTTCAGGTCCTAAGAAAGATGGTACTTCGTGCATCTGAGCAGATTGTAGAGCTATAAACAACATCACTATTCGATATCGTCATCCTATTCCATGCTTAGAGGATATGTTATGAGTTGAGTTGTGCCGTTGTTTTCTCTAAAATCTATTTGCATAGTTGTTATCATCAAATTAGAATGAAGGAAGGGGATGAATGGAAAACTGCCTTTAATACTAAGTTTCGTTATATGAGTGGTTAGTCATGCCTTTTGGTTTAACTAATGCACCTAGTACTTTCATGAGATTAATGAACCATGTCTTAAGTAATTTTATTGGAAATTTGGTGGTTGTGTAGTTTTATAACATATTAATCTACAACTGTAATGAACACGAACATAGTGATCATATTAGACAAGTCTTGCAAGTGTTATGAGGTGCTAAGCTATATGGTAATCTTGAAAAGTGTACATTTTGCAAAGATAAGGTCATATTTCTGCGATATGTTGTCTCTAAACATGGAGTAGAAGTAGATAAATCTAAAAATGAAGCTATTCAAAATTGGTGTACTCCCATGAACATGAGTCAAGTACGAAGTTTTCATGGTCTAGCTAGTTTCTATAGACGTTTTGTGAAAGACTTTAGTACTATTGCTGCACCTTTGAATGAATTAACTAAGAAAGGTGTACCTTTTGAGAGGGGGATAGCCCAAGATCATGTTTTTGATGAATGGAAACGATTGCTAACTTATACACCTTTGCTTCCACTACCGGCTTTTCCTAAGAAATTTGAGATTGAATGTGATGCTTGTGGCATAGGAATTGGTGGTGTGTTGATGCAAGAGGGTCATCCCATTGCATATTTTTCTAATAAACTTTATGGTGCAAAGTTAAACTATCCTATCTATGATAAATAATTGTATGCGCTTGTTAGAGTTCTTGAGGTTTGGAAAATTATTTGTGGCTAAAGGAATTTATCATACATTTTGATCATGAAGCTTTAAAATATATGAAAGCTCAATCTAACTTGCATATGTGTCTTGCTAAGTAGAGTGAGTTCATTGAGTATTTTCCATACATTATTAAACATAAGAAGGGAAAAGATAATGTTGTTGTTGATGCTCTATCTAGGAAGAACATGGTATTAACACAATTGGATATCAAAGTTCCTGGTTTAGAGAGTTTATGTGATTTGTATGCAACTGACCATGATTTTGCTAAACCATATCGTTTATGTACTATTGGGATGATATGGGATAAATTTCAGATTCATAATGGGTATTTGTTTCGTGCTAGGAAACTATGTGTTCTAGTGTCGTTTGTGTGTTTGTTGTTGCTATAGGAATCACATGTTGGAGGATTGATGGGTCACTTTGGGCGTGATAAGACGCTACTCATGCTCGCTGATCATTTTTACTAGCCTAAGATGAGGCGTGATGTAGACAAGTTTGTCAAGAGATGCATTACTTGCAGTAAGTCAAAGTCCAAGTTGAAGCCTCACGGTTTGAATACGCCTTTACAAACACCTACTACACCATGGGAAGATATAAGCATGGATTTTTTATTAGGTTTGCCTGGAACTAAAAGAGGCCATGATTCAATTTTTATGGTAGTGGATAGATTCTCTAAGATGTCACACTTTATTGCCTGCCACAAAAGCGATGATGCGTCACATATTGCTAACCTGTTTTTTAGGGACATCGTGCGTATACATGGAGTACCAAAGACGATTGTTTCTGACCATGACGTGAAGTTTATGTGCTACTTCTGGAAGACACTTTGGGGAAAGCTGGGTACAAAGTTACTGTTCAGCACAACTTGTCATCCCCAAACTGATGGTCAAATGGAGGTGGTGAAGCAAACACTTTCGACATTGCTGCAAGCCATGATCAAGAAGAATCTCACTAAATGGTAAGAGTGTTTACCCAATGTGGAGTTTACATAAAACTAGGTAGTTCACTCTACCACATAGATTTTTCCTTTTGATGTGGTCTATGGTTTCAAACCCATTACACCACTTGATGTGCTGCCTCTTCCTATCCAAGAGAGAGTCAACATGGAAGCTTCGAAGAGAGCAGATTTTGTGAGGAAGATACATGTGAAACTAAAGAGGCTATTGAAAAGAAGGGAAAGAACAATGTTGTAAGAGCTAACAAGAAGCGTAAGGAGGTGTTGTTTCATCCTGGAGATATAGTTTGGGTACACTCTCGTAAGGGCGGAATTCTCGAGTTCCGTAAGTCCAAGTTACTTCCGCGTGGTGTTGGTCCTTACAAAGTGATTTCCAAGATTAACGATATTGCCTACAATATAGATATTCCTCAAGATGTATTTGGAGGTGTCACTTCTAGTGATATGGGCACGACAGAGGAGGTGCAGCCCAATTTCAGGACTCCACCAAGCTAGGCGTGTCTTTCTAATTTAATAAATATGTTCCTGGGCATGTTGTGGGCAATTAGTATTTGTGTGAGTTTGGGCTTGGTTTGGGTCTTTCCAACCAAGTCGAGTCACGACCCAACTCGTGGGGCGCTCTAGCACTCTTATAAGGTGCTGGTTAAGTTAGGGTTTTGGGAGTTCAGTTGTTTAGTCAAAAACTATCGCGTGGTGTTCCACAATGTATCATCCGTCTAGGGAAACGGCGCTGCCGTGTCATCCAATAAAGATTGCTACGAGGGTTATTGCATCATCAAGGATTATCGAGCTGTGGTTTGAGGCGTGGTGATCTTTATCATGTTGCTTGCTGGATTCGTTCCTCTTCTTGAGATGATGTTCATCGCGTTATTGGAAGAATCATCTATTTTGTTGACTCGCTGTGAAAGATCGGGACAAAACTCTGGGATCATCGGCGTGATCCTTATCATGTGGTATCAGAGCTCTCGTTGACCACAACGTGTTTTTGGGTCATATGCGGACTATTTTCTACAAGAAGTTTACATATTAGTTGTAGAGAAGAGATTGGAAGGAAGATCAGCGAGTGTTGTGTGCTGCCGCCGCCAGGAAGACAAGAGTTGCACAGATTGATCTCTAGGTCTTCACGTGGATCCGATCAAGGAAAGGAAAGGTCAGCAATCTGGTTTGTACGTGACCAGATCCGATCGTGGCAATAGTTAAAAAAGGGAAGTCCACCCACCGTACGCCTCGCAATCGAGTTTCTCGGGGGGATCGCACCCGCCTCGGTCTCATGGAACACCCACGATCGAGGGAAGCGCCTCGCGCGTGCCTAGCAAACAAGGTCCCCCACGCGTGCTTGGCGATCGAGGCCGCCGCGCGCCTGGTCCTTTTTGCTCGCCACAGTGGGCCGACCCATTGTGCCCCGAGTGACCTCACGGCCTGGCGATTCCTCTCCGCCTGGGATCAATCGCTAACAGGGCAAGACTTGTGTTTGTTTTGGCGGTGTGGTTTTTCTTGTTCTGCTGCTGCGTTTTTGCTTCAGTTTGGCCAGATCTTTGTGTAGATTTTTGTGTGATGGAACAAGATAGGACAAGATGGATTTTTTTCGAGTGATTATTATGGAAAGAGGTGTTGTAGTGTCAAGAAGTCTAGCAATATTTTCAATGACTATCTTGACCTGCTAGATGACGTTTTAGCATATGATGAATCTGAGATCAAGTGGCAACTAAACAACGATGCAACAGCTGAAGATTTTGAGTCATGGGAACGTCATATGCTACAGGGTTTTCATATATGTGCTACCTATGATCACAACATGGAAGATTCTGCATGTTTGGCTCTTGCAGGCCGACGCGTGGATCTAAAGCTGCACAATTGGTGGCATCAAGCAGTGTGGCAGAAGAGCACTGCCTCTACTACTTGGGTGAATTTCAGGAAATTTCTCCAAGAGTACTTTGTACCTGCTAGTACCGAGGTTCCTTGTCCAAAATCCAAAGCAGTTATGGCTGTGACTACTCTCTCTGAGGACAAGTTAGCGAAGGTGCATATTCCTAACAAGCTTGTCGCCATGTCTATTCCATCTCTTGCAAAGGAGGCTCAGGCAGTTGTTCCAGTGCAAATAGTTAGTGTGGCAGTGACAAAACCTTATGAAGAGAAGCAGCTTGTTGTTGCTAAGGTTGTTGTGTGCGCTGAAACTATAGTGGAATATGTTGTATCATTGAGTGGGCTGAATTCGCAACTCAAGAAAGTACAAGGCGATGCTTGCATGACAGTTAACAATAGCCAGCATTGGAATTTATTTTAGGCGCATTGTAAGATCAAAGGCAAAGCATGCAAGTTGATTATTTGTCGTAGTATTGCCGATGAGTACGCCATGGAGGGGTCCTCACAGTGCGTGTTTAGAGACGTGGGGAAAGGCGGTGAGTTGGCGGGTATGAGTTAACACAGCTTACCCAGGTTCAAGTCCCACAACGGTGGCGGAACTCTACTCTTGCTATAAATCACTATAATGGCAATACGCCGAGTTACAGAGATAGGTTCGCTTTTGCGAGGTGTTGCATGTTATACATAGCAATCTAGGTTGTCTTCTATTGTTTTTCTAAAGGCGCCCACAGGTCCGGCTTATAAAGGCACCAGAACCTAGGGTTTATAGGAAAGGTCCTTGTCGGACAAGGTAAAGAGTCCTACACTAATACGAACTAGACTTTCGTGTCTTGCACTCCAAGGCTCCGAGTATGTCGGTGACTCCTGCTTAGCCTTCCTTTATCTGGCATGGGCCTCCCTTCTAGATCCATCTAACTGGGCCGCCTAGCAGGCCATAAGCCTTTCTACCAACTATGGGCCACCCGGGTTAGACGGATTGGTGACATGCTATGAGGATACCCATTTAGCATATCCCCAACATTAGCCCGTAGAGAACTTTGAAATCTTGCGCCGTCTTGCCCATTGATCTTTGAATACTCCATGTAGGTGATGTCAGTAATTCGTCAAGCAATATCTCAAAGGTATCCCAAGAAACCATGCAATCCTCTTCGGCTTCGCAATGTAGCCGGAGATTCCTTGAGTCTTCGTTTCCAGAGCCGGACAATCTCTGCCTTCGATGGAATCTTCAGACATGACACTTCACTACAACTGTCAGGAGGATGTTGTAGGGTGAAGCCTAGGCTACCTCAAAACTAACAGAAGAAAGAGAATTAATCATCAGCTATTTTCATGCGCGCGAAATCTGAAACGACAAAGCGGCAAAGACAGAGGACGTGGCAAATTACCGCGCATGTTCGTCTCCACGTCGGCAACACTCCATTTATTAGATCCCTTAGCATGAATCTTGATGCGGGGTCTATATATTTTTCACCGTGGTCAGTTTATTTTCTTTTTACCTGCATTCGCTTCCTCGTCTTCGTCTTCCTCCAGCTGTGCACCCGTTTGAGTTCTTCCTCGGAAAAACTTAGCTAGTGCCCTCTTCTTCTCCACCTACTCCCTCATCATAATGGCCTCCAGCAGCTCCATTCCTTAGACTGCGGCGACCCCCGAGGCTATTCCAGAGCCATCCCAAGGAGTAATTGTCCCGTCGAAGGGGGTGGTTATCGCGGTCATCGTTATCGTGGAAACCACCGGCGACGACCAAGAACGAGCGGCGCCAGAAGCTGCTGAAGAAGACAATGACTCCCATAAGAGGGTGTGGAGGGAGTCTGACCTCACCATTGAAGATCTGCAAGAACTGGTCACCGAGGGGTATATCCCCATGGTGAAGGATTTGGTCTGGCGGTCGGCACCGGCGGGCGAGGTGGTTCCTTCTCCCCAAGCCAGAGAGAATGTGTACCTCAAGCCCCAGCTGGTACGAGGCGTAAGCGTGCCAGCCTCCGAGTTCTTCCTGGACATTCTCCGGCACTTCCAGGTACTTCCTCACAATCTCTCTCCCAACAGCATCTTAGTCCTTAGCAACTTTGTAGCTGCGTGCGAAGGATTCCTAGGCATCAAACCTAGGTTATATATGTTCGTTTAATTTTTTACCGTCAAGAAAGAGTATGTAGAGTCCAAGGACGAATTGCGGATTTGTGGAACCATTAGCTTCAAGAACTGGCAACGCACATACTTCTACGGCCCAGATATTTCTCTGTCTGACCGCATTGAGACATATCCCGACATTGTCAATGGAGCCGCCGCTAAGGTGCCTGCATGGCGGACCCCAGCCTCCCTTCCATCCGACGATGAGGCCAACCGCGCCGTAAGGTGGATTGAATGGCTCATGGGTGGAGGTCCGACGGGCTTGGACCTTGCCATGTGCTAGTTTGTTAGGAAGATCCAGCCTCTGCAGCATCACGCCCAGTTGATGTGCAAGTACACTGAACACAGGAGGGATCCCGTGCAAATTTCGAGGGATAACTTCTCCACTGGCTCTGTCAAACTCTGGCTTAAGGACATCGTCAAGGTAAAGGACAGAAAGCGCGGCTTTAAGATCACCTATGACATGTTCAATTGTGACACATGCCTAGAGGTAGCTTTTGTTTCCTTTATTTCTTATTATATACTCTAAGGTTTTTCTGACTTGAAGTTGTCAGTCTAACACTCCTCTGTATCCTAGCGGGTGACCTTGGTGGCGGATCACATGCCTACCCTAGTCTATGATCCCAAGCTGAACGATATCCAAGTGGTTTCTGACAACGACGCCCCCAAGGATCAGCCAGCTCCGGCAACACGAAAGCGGAAGAGCTCCACCTCTAACGCTGCTGCCGAGGCCAAGAATAAGAAGAGACCGGAGAGTGGAGTCTCTAGACAATCCACCGCCACCATAGAGGCGGAGAAGAAGAAGTCCACCGGCATTCCCCTCACCAAGGCTCCTGCCGTGGAGTAAGTGTATTCATTCTCCGGCTTTTACATTTCAGCTCATACCTTTTTCAACTCTTGTACTTATACTTCGTATGTTTCAGGAGGAAAGCCAGTGTTAGTTTGAAGAAATCCTCCAGAGATGCTGGAGGGTCAAAAAACATTCGTGACATGCTGACTAGAGATGTGGCCGCCAAGCCCTCTCCCGCTACTGCTCCCCCTACTCCCGCCGCCAAGCCTTCTGCTGGCCCCGCTAGGCCTTCGTCCCCCATCATCCCTGAGATCTCCGCCATGAAGACAGATGTCAATCCAATCCTTGATATCTCAGGATCTATCGAGGCAAACGTTGCTCCCAGCGGCCAAGTGACGCAGGAGAGCACATCTTCCAACTGGCTAAAGCTTCGGCTAAGGATGCCACTAAGAAAGGGAAGTAAGTAATGGAAGAGGCGGAGGAAGAGGCGACGGTCAAGGCGGGAGCCTCTAAGCCAACATCTGTTCTAAAAACACAACATGCGGCTAGGGCATCATCCATGCCTCCGGCTTCAACATCTCCTTTGGCTGCAACTCCTCTAACATTGTGCCTAGATGACCTCATTGCGCAGGCGGATGCCATGTATAACAATGTTGGCATCTTCCACACCGCATATGCCAATCTGGCCAACAATCTCAAGCTTATTTCCATTGTAAGTCTTTTGAACTTCACTTCTTTTATTTTGCATATATTATCCCTCTATAGCCCCCAAGTTCTTAGGCGGATAAACAAAAGTTATTGGCCTGAGTGCCCCAAAGAACTTTTAAGAGTAGAACTTGATAGTGTAGCCCCCGAGCATCTAGGTGGAAACTTAGAAAAATTCCGGCTAGATGTTCTAAGAGTAGCATACTTGCTAATTAAAATCTTGTGTTGTAGCCCCCGAGCGGGTAGTTGAAACCATATAGTTCTGACTAGATGCTCTAGAGAAACTAAGCATGCTTGTTTGTTTGCAGAATGAGAATAGACGAAGGATCACTGCCAATGAGAGGTTTGCTGCTTTGCGGAAGGAGCTAGACCTTGAATAGGGTAAAACAGCCTTCCTGAAGCAACATATCAAAAATAGCCAGAGTTTGTTTCTTGTAACATCTCCTTGCTTTTCCTTGTGGATTCATTTCTACCGTCTTCTCATAATGCTTTCTGATTTCCATCTTACAGAAGCCATTGCCAAGGCCAAGAGCATCGTCGAGCAATCCAAGCATATCTAGGAGCTCGATGATGAGAACAAAATCTTGAAGAAAGACTTGGCCGATGCCGTCAAGGGCCATGAGGAGGCGATGAGGGTGCTACAAGAATCTACTGACGCTGAGATGAAGCGCCTAAAGGACGAAATTGCACAAATCAAGGAGCAGAACCAAGCTGCCAAATAGTAGAATGCGAGGAACCTTGAGGTGTACAAGACAGTCCAGAAGGAGCGGGATGTCTTGGTGGAGACATGCAAGAAAGAAGAGACAAGCATCTTCGGTAACTTTTCTGCGTCTTGGTGAATTCTATACTTTGGATAACCATTTGTTTGTTTGTATTTATGGTCGTTGTATCTTGCACAAACCACAGCTCCCATTGGCTTGGCCAACTTGGGTGAAGGTGCTACAGACCCCAAGGAACACATAGTTCTTGCCGGCAAATTCGTCAGCACCGCCATTGCCTAGGCCAAGGAGATAACCCATCCTATAGGAATAAACATCAAGGTGGCAGCCTCAGCGGCCAAGTACATGGAAATCCTACGCCGAGCCCCCGAGAAAGTCAAGGACTGGAAAGCCTCTTGCGTCCGGGATGGTGCAAGGATGACCATGTCCTTGGTCAAGGCACGTTACGATAACATCGACATCGACCTAGTGACCTCTAGCTTTACAAAGATGGATGAGGAAGGGAAGGAAATCGATAGTGATGCTATTTGGAATTCCCTCTCTAGCTTTGACACCAGGATTGCTAGAATGGTCAATGCAGATGTCTTTGTGCCTGTCGAGATCCTTGACGAAGACATGGCCTCGTCTGAGTCTAGCCCATCTCCCTCCGAGTTTGACGAGCTCTTTCGGCCTGGCTCTCCTGATGATGCCACCACGAAGTCCCTTACAGTAGACCCATGAAGAACAATGTTTGCATTAAATGTATCAATGCGAAGTGTATGCGGAAAAACTTATGTTTTATTAAGGCGGAAAAACTTATACTCAAGTTTCCTGCTACTTATCTGTTTCTAGAATGTGTATATTTTTCCAGCAAGTACTGGCTTATCCATTATTCTGGTTCGTATGCTTGACCTTTCATGAGACGTAAGACTCGCAGCACAGAACTATGCCCTCAGGTGATGATGCTTAATAGCACCGTCAAGAACCTAAGAGAAAAATCGCCGACTTTGAGTGCCGAGAAGTCACTACTCCGGAATCCACATAAAAACTTCAGAAAACGCGTAGACCAGAAAACTTAAGCTCACGCTAGTAGGTGGAATTTTCACAAGTGCAAATGCAAACTTGCGCATAAAGGGTTTATATGATCCAAAAAATGAACAACTAAAGGAGGTAAGAGACTCAGAGAATATGAGTGAACCAAATGCTTTATTTCATTAGTCATATAAGAAACTTATTACATAATATAAATGTTCTAAGTGTAAAAGGGACGTAGCTATGCTATGTTCCATGGCCGATCTGTCTCCGGGTAATCATCATCTAAGTCACGTTGCTTGCTCTTGTGATTTTTTGGCCTATCTTTCAACTCAGGGATATTGACGAGATAATAGGTAGCATTTAGCAATGCTTTACTTATGATGAACGGTCCTTCCCAAGGCAGGATAGTCTGTGTGATTTCTCCTGCTTGAGTCTAAGCACCAGACCCCCTTCTTTAAACGAGCGATCCTTTACATGGAGACTATGGTAGCCATGCAACTTTTGCTGGTAGACGGCAGATCTCTAGCATACCAGCATGTTCTCTTCTTCAAGTAGGTCCAAAAATAGGCATCTGGATTCTTCAGTGTCATCCTCCTTATAGGCGGCGACTCTTGGTGCATCGTGGAGGATGTCGGATGGAAGGACAGCTTCTACTCCATAAACCATGAAGAAAGGAGTCAAGATGGTGGATATGTTGGGTGTTGTTCGTAAACTCCACAAAACAGATGGTAATTCCTCCGCCCAGGCCCCAGCGTCTTGATGACTGCAAGTGCACAAATCGTTTGTAATTAGTTTCTAAATAAAGATATCGATCCCATGGGGAGCAGAATTCTGAAGTCTAATAATTGTTTAAATAAATATTGCGATAGAAATGCTAGATAAAGTTCTAAGTAACAAGATAAAATTCAAGTATTGTGTAAAAAGGTGTTTTTGGTTTTCGGGTATAAGAGCAATACTAAAGTAAAGCAAAATAACTTCATATAAAAAGTAAGTATCGCGTATGTAAGAAATATTGGAATTGTAGTAGGGCAAACGCATTCTCAGGGAGTAGCGGATACACCACCAGTATTGTAAAGATTTAACATAAATATTATCATCATGAACATTCTCAACTGTGTATGTGTGGGAGGAACTCCGTATTTGGATGAATAGGCAACAACCGCTGCTCACATCATCCTCATAACCACAGCAGTCAGCAGTCGACATCAATCGAATTACTGTGCTATTAAAGGACGTAATCCTGTAGGATGTATCCCATGGCATGGATACTGTTCCGTGAGTTTCCTCGGTTTCCCAAGTTGATACATAAGGGGTGCCAACAGATTTATAGTCATTTTAAGTGCTAGCACGCCTCTGTCTACCAACCAGTAGTTCCCTCCATCAAGTTACCACGAGAGGAAAATATTGAGAGGTCGACTTCTCTCAACATCAAGATGTAGAGAATCCAACACATGGTCACAACGATGAATATCATAATAGACTTTATCTTATTTCAATCTCATACTAGGGTTTCTCCATCTCCCCAAGAACTAATGATCTACTTATACATGGAGGAATTCAACATCATGTCAGTGATAATAGAAACAATCATAGATGAATAGTACTTGTATAAATCCACAACGAGTATAGGAATTACAACAAGATCTAGACAAGATGTAGATGGGATGGATGGAGATGGTGGTGATGAAGTGGTGGATGATGAAGATCGATGCCTTAGCCTCCCGGATCTGCGCAGGGAGAAGATGGATCCCTTGTGGATGAGTTCCCCCTCTAGATGCCTTCCGGAGGTGAGGTTTCTGCGATTTCTGGGTGTTCTATATGTTGTCTCCTCAAACAAATTGCATGGGGTGAAACTATTTGACGAGGCGGAGGCGGTGCCAACTATACGGCCGGAGCTATACGGGAAGAAAAGTTGCTCCGGTCATATAGTTGGTCGTTGGGCTCTCTGCCTCCCTTGTTTGCTTCTGCTTTTCTTCTAGTATTATTAATATTTCCCAAATAAGCGATTTACGTTGTTTTTGACTCCTTTTGTCCATAGTACAACTGCTCCAATAATTGTATCCATTGGATCCATCATCTGTCCTGATCCTGGTGAAAACAGACATAAATATGCGAGCGAGCGCCGTAAAATACCAAGATCCTACATCTACAATGCAAAATAATAATGTAAAACATGATGCAAATATGCACTCATCAGCTTCCCCAAGCTTAGACTCTTGGTCGTCCTGAGAAAGTTTTTAGCTTAATTGATGTGATCCTCATATTCATGAAGCTAGGTCGATAAATGAAATGAGGCAATTGCAGCATGTGTTTATCATATACGATACATGGGAATAAGTTCACGAATTGAAACCTACTCAAACCATCCGAATAGTATTAGAAGGCTTCCACACCTTAGTTATGAATAGTTCATAAAAGATGAATCTCAACATAATGTAAAGGAATCCGGTTCAACCGAATGAGTTAACGAGGTAGTCCCAAGTCTTTTAGGATCAACGTATTAACTTGGGATTCAAAATCTCAAAAGTGTCTCTATGTCATACTATAATACAGTGGTATATGCCTATTTGCTCTTTGCACATTTGCTCTTTTTCTTCTTTCTTTTTCTTTTCTTTTGCATATATGCTCACACTTTTGTTTTAAGTGTTGTGCAAAGGAGCTACCCATATATTCCACCTTATGTAGGAATTCAAAGTTCAATGATCGCAATTACCAAATTCCAACTGTATATGAAGCATTCTTATGACTTGGAGATCTACCTCGACTTGTTCTCACTTTATTTGGATAACACTTTCATTTTCCTTTGTTCAAGGTTTCTTTTTCAACTTAATTGTATAGATAATTTTTCTTTGTGAATCAAACCATAGAATTACAACATATTCACCAAATTATCTTTATGTGTTCCATTAATACTAATGGTGTTGAAGACTCCTATTGCTATCATCAAGTGTAAGTAAAATCATACTCAAGCCATTCATATATCAATAAAGCAATTACAAACTCAATATTGCTGCATATATAATAATAAACTCCGAATTTCATAAAAGGGATCGACTATTCATGAAGGGAATTCTAATGATGCAAACTTTATTTCTAGATTGAACTAAAACAAAAAATAATATTAATAACTTATAAGGTGTTAAAGATCTCCCCAAGATTGGAATAAAGCCAGGCCGGATCAAATAATCCCTTGCGATTATTTGATACCGTGATTATTGTAGATCACTGTGGTGCCATGGCATGTAACACCGCGGTCCATAGCTTCTTATTGGTCTCCTCCAGAGTAGTTATGCGGCTGTAGCACCTGCGCAGACCAGATTGCAGAGTGCCCACTCTATCTGCGAGCTTGGTCACCAATGGAAGGAGGTCTTCCTTCTTCTCCATCTCATTGAGACGGTGACGGACTTCGACGCAATGGGGTAGATCCTGCTTTTGATATGTCTCTAGTGCCCGCACGCGATCCTTGATCCTGGGAACAACTTCTTCTTCCTCATCCATAATTGATGGATTGGGGAAGTGGAAACCGTACCTCCACTCTTCTTGAGGCTTAACCTTCATACGAGCACCAATGGTTGGCTTCGAGAGTGGAACCTCCCCTTCTTTGCTAGCACCTGCACCAATATTAGATAATTCCGTATGCTTGTGCGGCCTTGGATCTATGGTGATGAACTTGACCGTCTCCACATGCCCTTTTCCATGTGGCTTGCGATCTTCTCTCTCTTGTTGAGATTTCTTCATCGCCGCCCAATTGATCTCAGGTGGATCATAGACATCTCAGTGGATGTAGACGTCAACCACGTCGTCTTCGGAATCGTTGTTGAAGTAGCTTGGCTCATCGTACTACTTGTACCTCGGGCTAAACCTCTCCACCTCCTCTTCATCGTCCTCCATGGACGGGATGCTAGATCGGTCCCTGGAAGGAGCGATGAGCCTCATGGTTTTTCCATGGCCTGGGACGGGATACGGCATTGCTAGATTGGTTCCTGAAGATTACGATTAGAGAGAGAGAGAGAGACAATGGAAGTATATAAGGGGGGTTAGAGGTCGGTAAAACTCATGAGAAACACCAAATTGTCGCCCAAAAAAAGGATCCAAACAAAACAGGGAAAGAAATCACGGATTTGGAAGTGTCCTACCGCATAACGACCAACTATACGGGCGTGGCCCGTATAAGTCCGAGCGTATAGTTGGTTCCGAGTAGATATTTCCAAATATCTTGAGTCCATGTCGATTAAATCACAACTCGGAACCGACAATAACGTTTTTTATTAGATGAATATAAAAGAAAGATCGAATGAAAAAGTGTCTGAGAGTTTAACGACCAACTATACGGCCAGAATTTTTGCTCCGGTCGTGTAGTTGCGACCATATAGATACAAACACCAAAAATCAAAAGTGTCTGAGAGTTTAACAACCAACTATATGCCGGAATTTTTGCTCCGGTCGTATAGTTGCGACTGTATAGATAGAAACATCAAAAAGAAAAACTATCTAAGAGTTAAACGACCAACTATACCGCTGGAATTTTTGCTCCGGTTGTATAGTTGCGACCTTATAGGCTTAGATATCGAAAACAATTTCGCAAAGATGATACAAAGAGTTTAATGACAAACTATACAGCCGGAGCTCCCTCTCCGGTCGTATAGCTCCGCCCGTATAGTTGGTAAAATCCCTCTAAAACTTTAGAAAAACACAAGGATTTCAAAGGCAGAATTTTTAGGAGTACAATTTGTGAAAACAAATCACTTATTTGGGTAAGAACACTTACCTTTCACTTACCATTTGTGTAAGCGGGGATGAAAAGTTCCTCCCACAACAAGGACTCCTTATCTTTTGGAGGAATTGACGTTAGTTCATTAAATAATTCCCGTAAATGAAAATCACCAGGACTAAAGTTCCTCTCAATAAGATTTGTGTCTTCTTGGGCAAACATGGACACTGCATCTAACATTTTTATTTCTTGACTCTGCATAATCTGCAACTCAAATTCTTGAAGTGAAAGAATCCAACGGATCAACCTTGGCTTATGGTCTTTCCTTTCAAGGAGTTCTTTTAAGCCATCATGATCTGTGTGAACTCTCACCTTTGCATCAACTATATAAGATCGAAATTTATCACAAGAGAAAAATACAACAAAAACTTCCTTTTCTTCCTTAGGGTAATTCTTTTGAGCACCATTGAGAGTTCTACTAGCATGATGTATAATATTAAATATACGACCAATATGTTGCCCAAGAGTTACTCCTACAACATCATCGCTAGCTTCACATATTAAGTCAAAGGTTGTATCCCAGATAGGTGGTTTAATGGTGGGAGCATGAGTTAAAGCATTTTTAAGTTTATCAAAGGCTTCAAAATGCTTATCATCAAAATTAAATATCATTCCCTTTGGCAAGATGTTAGTCAAAGGTTTAGATATCCTAGAGAAATTTCAGATGAACCTTCTTTAAAACCCACATGACCAAGAAAACTTCTTATACCTTTAATATCCCTAGGTTGCGTCATTCTCTCTATTGCTTCAACCTAGCTCTATCAACTTCAATTCCCTTACCAGATACCTTGTGTCGGAGGACTATACCTTCTTTGACCATAAAGTGGCACTTCTCCCAGTTTAGAACAAGATTAGTTTCTTCACAACACTGCAAAACTCTATTGACATTATCCAAGCAACTAGTAAATGAAGTTCCATAGATAGAAAAGTCATCCATAAATACTTCCATTATAAGTTCTATAAAATCTGCAAAAATAGTAGTCATACATCGTTGAAAAGTAGCTAGATCATTACATAGACCAAAAGGCATACGTCGGTAAGCATGTAAACCGTAAGGACATATGAAAGTTGTTTTAAGTTGGTCATTCGGATGGACAACTATTTGAGAGAAACCATAGTATCCGTCCAAGTAACAAAAATGAGTATGGTATACTAACCTTTCTAAAGTTTGATCTATGAACGGTAATGGATAGTGATCTTTCCTAGTCTCTTTATTTAATTTTTTGAAGTCTATGCACATCATGTGCCCAACAATAGTTCTAGTAGGTATTAATTTATTATTTTCATTAGGAACAATAGTAAATCCGCCCTTCTTAGGGACAAAATGAACAAGACTTACCCAATCACTCTCTTTAACACGATAAATTATACGTGCGTCCAGTAGGCGTAGAATTTCTTTTCTTACCACTTCTTTCATTTAAGGGTTTAATCTTCTATTAAATTCCATGATTGGTTTAGCACCTTCTTCCATGAATATTCGATGGACGGCTATCATGGGACTAATGCCCTTCAAGTCATCCATTGAGTACCGAAAGGCTTGGCGATGCTCCTTAAGTATACTCGTGAGTTCTTCTTCTTCTTCTCTTGAAAGTTTAGCACTAATAATAACAGGGAATTTATTAGTATCATCTAAAAACCTATATTTAAGATTATCTGGTAGACTCTTCAACTCTAGGGTGGTAATTCCTCGTCCCATCTCTTTTCTGTCTCTTCAATAGCCTCATCAGTTGGAGGTTCCAAAATAGGCAGTGAATCGAATTCATATTCTAGTCCTTTTAGGGACTTGTTCTCCATAACTATTTCTTCATAATTTCGATCTTTATTTATTTCTTCTTGATTACCAAAGAAAAGAGGTGCCATTTCCTCAATAGTTCTCTCTTCCTCTTCTTCTTGTATTTGTGGATGCCTGTCTTTAAATTTGGAAAAATGAATTTATTTTCCGTTCCCCCAAGGTTAAGAGACACAATCTCCTTCTTGAAATTAACATAGGCACCTATATCACCCAAAAGTTTCTTCCAAATATAATAGGGCAAAGAGTGTCAGCTGGCATATCAACAACTACAAAATCGATAGGAATGTTTTTGTTGCCAATTGTGACAGTTGCATTGTCAACTACTCCCATTGGAATTCTAAGGTTTTTATTGGCTAACATAATTGTTATATCAGTATTTTCAATTGTAGCCAGTTCTATTTCTTCTTTTATTTCTAGGTAGAAATCATAAGATATAACATTAACTTCGGTGCCAAGATCACATAAACCGTAATGCGAGGTTTCTTTAAATATGCAGGGAAGAATAGGCTTACCCACATCTTTTACCTTTATTTTACCTTCAACCAATACGGAAGTTTCTACATCAAGTTCAACTATGTTATAGTGTGAGTACATAGCCATAATTGCTTCCTTGGTTACCTCTTCATCTTTGTTTTCTTTCAGGTGTTCGGCGACTCCTGACATGCTTTCATCTTCCTTCTTTTCCTGTACTGCTTTGACCTGTTCATATTGAAAAATATGCTTTTGTGCAGTGTTAGCGAAAGGTACTTCATATATAGGTTCTACGGAGGCATGTGTTGCTTTATGTTCTCTTTTCTTTTCTGGTTCGGGTGGTGGATCATACTTGACTGGACCCTCCTTTGGAGATTTAATATATTTTATAAAAGCTTTAACAACTTGCAACACAAGATCTGAATCCTGATAAAGTTCTTTAGATAATTATTTAACATGGCCTTTTTATTATAGTCATGAATACAATCATGCTCTATTTCTATGCCTCCTTCACTTCCTAGACCAAAATTCCATGAAACTCTATGATCAAGAATTCTATTAAGTAAATCCCAAGCTTTAGGTATAGGAAGATTCATAAAGTATCCTTCTATGAAAGAGTCTAATTCAATTTTATTAGGTTCAATTAAACTGCCATAAAAGATACGTAACAAATACCATTCAGGCAAATCATGATGACGACATAGTCGTAGTAAATCTTTAAATCTAATATAAGCTTTATAAGTCCTTCATTAGAACGATTCTTCCAGGTCATTATAAGAGGCCTGATTCCAAAAGATTTTGATAATGGATAATATTTTGATAGAAATACACAGGCTAGATTATCCCAAGTAGTAGTGGCTTCAGGGGGTAGAGATCTATACCATGAGAGAGCTATACTTGTCAAAGTTTGAATAAAAAGTTTAACCCTTACCTCATGAGTGGTATATTTGTCAATAGAAAAGTGCCACATATATCTTTAAAACATGCAATATGCTCATATGGATCAGGATCTTCTTCATCTCCAGTAAACTGCTTCTTATGTAGAATTCTTAGTAGTAGAGGATTTATTTCAAACCACCTTGCCTTATCATTGGAGTTGTCTCTTTTATAAATATCATAGGGCTTCCCAAAGTGGTTGAGTGGGTTAGCACTAGTCATATGCTCAAACTCCATCATGTTGGTGGAAAGTTGTAACTCAAAACAAAATTTAGCAAGCCAAAAATAAATAAGCAAAAACTAAAAGACCTACAGCGCTTAGCTCCCCGGCAACAACGCCAGAAAATAGCTTGATGACTGCAAGTGCACAAATCATTTGTAGCCAGTTTCGAAATAAAGATATCGATCACGCAAGGAGCATGAGTCTGAAGTCTATTAATTCTTGAAATAACTATTGCGATAGAAATGCTAGATAAAGTATTGTGTAAAAAGGTGTTTTTGTGTTTTGGGTATAAGAGCCTTAATAAAGTAAAGCAAAATAACTTCATACAGAAAGTAAGTATCGCGTATGTAAGAAAAATTGGAACAGTAGTAGGGAAAACGCATTCTCAGGGAGTAGCGGATACACCACTAGTATTGTAAAGATTTAAGATAAAGATTATCATCATGAACATTCTCAACTTTGTATATGTGGGAGGAACTCCGTATGTGTATGGATAGGTAACATCCGCTGCTCACATCATCCTCATAACGACAGCAGTCAGCAATCGACATCAACCAAATTACTGCGTTATTAAGGGAGGTAATCCCGTAGGACATATCTCACGGCATGGATAGTGTTCTGTGAGTTTCCTCGGTTTCCCATGTTGATATGTAAGGGGTTCCAATAGCTTTATAGTCACTGTAAGTACTAGCACGCCTCCGTCTACCAACAAGTAGTTCCCTCCATCAAGTCCCCACGAGAGGCAAATATTGAGAGGTCGACTTCTCTCAACATCAAGATGTAGAGAATCTAACACATGGTTACAGTGATAAATATCATAATAGATTTTATCTTATTTCAATCTCATACTAGGGTTTCTCCATCTCCCCAAGAACTAATGATCTACTCAGACATGGAGTCAATCAACATCATGGCAATGATAATAGAAACAATCATAGATGAATCCACAACGAGTATAGGTATTACAACAAGATCTAGACAAGATGTAGATGGGATGGATGGAGATGGTGGTCATGCAGCGGTGGATGATGAAAATCGATGCCTTGGCCTCCCGTATCTGCGCGGGGTGAAGATGGATCCCTTGTGGATGAGTTACCCCTCCAGATGCCTTCCGGAGGTGAGGTTTTTGTGATTTCTGGGTGTTCTGTATGTTGTATCCTCAAACCAATTGCACGGGGTGAAACTATTTGACGAGACAGAGGCGGCGCCAACTATACGGTGCAGCTATACGGGCGAAAAAGTTGCTCCGGTCGTATAGTTAGTCGTTGGGCTCTCTCCCTCCCTTGTTCGCTTCTAGTTTTCTTCTGTTATTATTAATATTTCCCAAATAAGCGATTTATGTTGTTTTTTACTCCTTTTCTCCATAGTACAACTGCTCCAAAAGTTGTATCCGTTGGATCCATCATCTGTCCTAATCCTGGTGAAAACAGACATAAATGTGTGCGCGAGTGCCGTAAAATACCAAGATCCTACATCTACAATGCAAAATAATAATGTAAAACATGATGCAAATATGCACTCATCACTGCTCCATTTAGCAGTGCCTCTAAGAGTGGCTTGATTCCGTGCAGAATTAGTCCATTGGCCCTTTCAACTTGCCCATTTGACTATGGGTGTGCCACATATGCTAGGTCAAGGAGGGTGCCTTTTTCATGACAGTACTCCTCAGCTTCTTCGAGAGAAAAATTTCTGCCATTGTGGGCGATGATGCTTTGTGGGAGACCAAATCTCACCACTAGATCCCGGACAAATTTTAGGGTTGTTGCCCCATCAAGCTTTCTAATGGGTTTAGCTTCAATCCATTTTGTGAATTTGTCCACTGCTACTAGCAAGTGTGTCAATCCACAAGGTGTTGTCTGGAAACATCCCACCATGTCCATCCCCCAGACTGCAAACGGCCAAGTTATTGGCATGGTTCGCAATTCTTCAGCTGGAACACTTGGTTGTCTTGCATAGAACTGACACCCAAGGCATGTTTGTACCAACTTGTCAGTGTCCGCCTTGGCAGTTAGCCAGTAGAATTCTTTCCAGAAGGCCTTTGCCACCAACGATCGGGGAGAAGCGTGATGCCCGCAATCTCCGAGATGTATTTCTCTAAGGATTTCAATACCTTGCTGCTGGGAGTTGCATCGAAGGAAAACCCTTGTGGTACTTCTTTTGTATAGCTGGCCATTAATGATTACGTAGCCTTTTCTCTGCGTACTATTTGTCGGCTTTCGACTTTGTCGGAAGGCAAAGTTCCATCTTGCAAATAGTCCATGAATGGTTTCGTCCAAGCAAGAGAGGTCACTATTACTGTGTTAACAAATGAATCCACTCTTTCCAGGTTTTCGGGGTCCGCTCCTGTTCAGGATATACTTTTCGGGTACCCTCGTTGTGCCTCACTGACCAGGGTGGCCCACTTTAGGTTAGAGCTTTGCTTCACGGGCGGCCCAGTCAAGGAGAAGAGATGGAGTCCAGTCTGACTACGGGAAGGCCCAGAAGACTTACCGACATTGGCCTGTTATGTTACTTGTAGTTCAAGATGTACTATGTAACCGACTCTTAGTCAAAGCTAGATAGGTCTCTCCTATAAACCCTAGGCTAGATATCTATATAAGTCGTCCTAGGGTAAGCCTTTAGGGCACCCTTACAATAGTCTACAATCTCAACTCACATAGGCGAAACCCTTGTAACCCATATTCCGGCTCTGCCGTATTACTTCATTGCTAGCAGGAGTAGGATCCGTCCAAAGCCTGCAGATTCGAACCTGGGTAAACTTGTGTGCTCACCGTCCCGGAATACCCTACATCTCACACCCCTCTCTTCCACACGCCTCGAGGACCCCCTCATGGTGTACCTGTCATCAATCCGACGACAGTTGATGCCCACCATGGGGCAAGTGAGCTTCGGATCTGCGTTCCGAGCGGAATCTGGAGAATCGGAATCGGCGAGACCATCGCCATCGGTCACATCCTCTACGCCAGCGACGTCCCTCTCATCGTTCTCGATGAGACCTAGATTCCGGCTAGGGATGCTGTGACTGCTTACACCATCATGTCTTTTGGTGAGATCGATATATACATCGGTTTCGCTGAACCTGCCCCACCCACCCTAGTGGTGATGATAGAGGCGAAAGAAATCTTTGGGTCCACTTTGGCTGCGGAGGCGGCAGAGTTCGGGATCTCAGAAAACCCTAATCCCACCCAGCCCGCACCTGTTGCGGAGATAGTGGAGAAAGCCGAACCTGAAGCAGATCTTGCGGTGCAAGTTGAATCCGAAGTGGATCCCCCTAACGAGGCTGAATCCCAGATCGATCTACTTGCTGAGATTGAAATCCAGGAGGAGCAAGACAACAACCTCGGTTCCAGCCCTACTAATGCCGGGACAGACCAACCTTTCCTGAGGCATACGTTGAGGTGCATGATGCTGCAAGGCGCAAACGTGGATGAAGTTCTCGAGACCATCAGGATATTCGAGGAAGCCCACGAGGAAAGCCGCAACTACATGAGAAGGCACGCATTGCACTTTGTCGGATATGTTGGATCTGGATCCGGCTCTGCTGATGTTGGAGACAACGAGGACTCTGTGCTAGAGGCGATCGGAACAAACACCAACTTACCCGCATCTTCGGATGACTCGATGACGTCGGCGGATTTCCGAAAGATCTCTATAGAATACGAAGAGGAGTTCAACTCCAAAGCTGTAGAAGAAGGAGAAGACATGGACGAAGGATCTAGAGAAAACTCTCCCAAAGCGCATGATGACATGGATCTCGGAGATAATCCCGACATCCAGATGTCCAAAAGTACCGCTCAGGGCTTGACTCCGGGAAACGGACCCAAAGACATCTTTGCTACCGGTGCTACCAAGAAGGCAAAGAAGAAGAACAAGACCCTGACAAAAGAACTTCCAACAGAGGAAGTGATTGCCAAAGAATATGAGGAAGACTCGGATGAAGCACTTATCCTAGAAGAACCTAGAGAAGCTTCGGTAGATGGACATGTGGTCACTGTAGGTGCGCGTAAACTCATCGATGCTGCATTAACTACACCTATCCCTATAGCTGCAGAACTTACTACTACAGAGCTGGAGGAAAGGGCTCAGGCCCTAGAAGCGCGTCGCCAAGTACTCCTGGATGAGGCCAACAACATCAAGGAAGAGAAAAAGCACATAGCAACTGCGGAGAAGTATATCTCTCTGTAGCATCAGAATACCCGAAAACAACACACGCGTGACAATCAATTTTCAGAAGTCCATAAGGTTCTGTTCGAGGGGGATCCAGGGATGCCTCGGCTCGACAGCAAGGGAGATCTGGTGTACCCAACACTAGTACAAAACACTACCGCAGCTCGAGACATCATGGCAAATAATCCAGGCCCAGAACAAGTCCGGTTAGGCATTAAGCTACTCACCAAGGGTCTGGAGAAGAAGAAGGTCACAAAGTCCGGAAGCAGAAAACTGGTCTCTCAATTTGAACAATGTCGCACGGATCCGGTCTAGAATGACTTAAGACCCCAACGGGTTCCAGAACAGCATCACCGTTCTGACTGACGGGAAGACAACTAATCAAGAATCGGATCTTCAGGGCAACGCCACAAAACCGCACGTAGCTGGCACAATGTTGCTCCAGCCGCGGAGCAAGAAGCAATTGCTGCACTATATCCAAGAAATCCTCCCCGGCGAGAGTCAAGATCGTAGGGAAGAAGACAAAGAGAAACGTCGAGAGCAGGACTGTCAAAGAATGCCACCTCCTAGACACACAAGCCGTCTGGCTGAGCCCCATCGCGGTGGGAGTGATAGACGAAGGAACGACATACACCGTGCCAAGTCAAGCCGGTATGGGGCTCGTCGAAATGAAGACCCTCCCCTGAACCGGAATAATGATGCTCCGGATGGATGCCAGCGATCAGCCGGAAACAATTCACTCTCTCCACCAAGAAGCCATCACAACGGCTCTCAAGGAGGCCAAGGAGGGTGTCATGGTGGAGGAGGCGGTGGCAGAAGGCGAAGTCTATCTCCAAGGCACCGCAACTATAGCAAACAACCGAGACGGTGTTCTCTGTCACCAAGTGACGCGAGACACCCGATCAACTCCAACATAGAGGCGCGGAGCTACGAAAATGATGACATTTACGTGGGCCCAAAATGCTTCGGACCACGAACTCGACAAACACATTTCCCGGAAGGATTTGCTATCTCAAGACACATCCAAGCCTACGATGGTGTGGCCCGGCCAGTCACTTGGCTCCAAGATTTTTTCCAGGCTTGCTGCATCGCCAAAGGCGGAAACAGCTTGGTCACAACCCGATATCTCCCACTTATGTTGCAACAGACGACACGATCATGGATCAATGAACTTCCGAAAAAAACCATCCACAACTGGTATGACATGCAAAGCGCGTTCTTTCAGAATTTCAAAGGCACATACCGGATGTCCTATACGGTAGGAGACCTATAGCATTGAACCCGGAAAGCCGGAGAAACTTGCAGAGATTACCTTGGACGATGGATCAACACTACGAACTCCTATGAAGGAGTAAATAACCAAACTGCGATTGAAGCCTTCATTGCAGGACATCCAATTAGTTTACTACGTCATCGCTTGAAGTGTGATAAGGTTACCGATTTAGGCGAGATGATAGAAACAGCGAGCAAGTATGTAGATGCTGACGACGACGCAGAGGGATTACTGAACGACCTAGTTCTGCCATAGTCAGCAAAACAACCAAAGCAGCAAGCTCAGAAGTGCCAGAATACCTCGGAAAAAAGCCAAACACGGAAACGACAGTGGTCACTTCTACTTTCAGGTCTGGAGGACGAGGAGGGCGCAGCGGTGTCCGGGGACATCCTCGCGGGACAGCAAGAGTCCAGGGTAGAGGAGACCAACAACCTGGCAAAACCTATTCCTGGGCCGACATTCCCAATAACACATGTGTGCATCACTTAGATGCCAGTGGGGGATCGTCTCACACAAACTCCAAGTGTCGTTACAATGACGACATCAAGAAAGACGATACCGCTGGCTACTAGGCTAAGCGGAACAAGGGAAAGAAGAATCTCGAAAAAGAGAAGGAGACCAAGGAAGATTCCTACATGGAGGAAACTTATCCTTCAAATCCCAAGCTGTAGGGAAAGAAGAACTTCACAACAAAGAAAGACACTTATGTCACCTTCCTCGGATCTCAACCATCTAATGTCAAGAACGCAGTTATGCATGATCTCAATGCAACTGTTCCGTTTGTCCCTCAATTTTTAGATTGGTTGGAAGTGGAAATCATCTTTGACCGTGCTGATCATCCGCCTAAGTTGCAGAGGTGAGGAAAATACGCCTTAGTCGTCAATCCACTTATTGGACGCTATGGTTTCTCCAAGACTCTCATGGACAGCGGGAGCAGCATCAATATTCTATATGTCAAAACGCTATGTTGGATGCGGATCTCAGAGACATAGTTGAATCAAAGCTCTGTGATCTTTCATGGAGTTGTCCCAGGAAGACAAGCCAATTCCCTAGGAGAGATTACTTTGGATGTTACTTTTGGAACTCCAAAGAACTATCGGACGGAGGCACTTTCCTTCGAAGTGGTCCCGTTCAAGAGTGCGTACCACGCTATATTCGAACATCCGGCTTACTGGGCTTTTATGGCTCGTTCGTGTTACATTCACAATATAATGAAAATTCCAGATCCCAACAGCGTGATCACCATCAGGGGAGACCCAAAGAAGGCGCGAGGGTGTGAGGACGGAAATGCCGCCTTTGCCGAAGCCGTCCTGCATGCCCAGGAGTACCAAGAGATCAAGAAGACCATCAATCCGTCTGAGATGCTCACAACAAAGAAGGAGGTGACAAAGCCGAATCCAGAGTTCAAGGCATCAGAAAAGACGAAGAAGACGTTGTTGAAGGATGATGACCCCTCCAAGGTGACCCAGATAGGTGTAGTCCTAGATAGTGCATAGGAAATCGCGCTGGTCAAGTTCCTCCAAGAAAATCAAGATATCTTCGCATGGCAGCCATCTGACATGATCGGAGTACGTAGGAAACTTGCCGAGCACTCTCTAAATGTACACCTGAACGCTTAACCCGTCAAACAGTTACTAGCATGTTTCAGCGATGTAAAGCGTATGTCAATAGCTAAGGAAGTAGCCCGGCTCGAGTTAGTCGGATTCATAGAAGAGGTTATCCATACTGATTGGTCCGCTAACCCTGTAATGGTCCCTAAAAAGGACACGACTGAATTAAGAATGTGTGTGGATTATAATGCCTTGAACAAGGCTTGTCCAAAAGATCTGTTCGCTCTGCCAAGAATTAATCAAGTCATCGATTCTACGGCCGGCTCAGAATTCATATGTTTTCTCGATGCATATTCCGGTTATTACCAAATCCGGATGAAGAAATCAGACAAAGTCAAAACTTCATTAATAACCCCCTTCGGAACCTTCTATTTTGTTACAATGCCCTTTGGGCTCGAGAATGTAGGAGCTACATACCAGCGCACTATGCAGTGTTCCCTCCACGAACAAATCGGACGCAATGTACATGCATACGTGGACGATATTGCGATGATATCCAAAAAGAAGGAAACATTAATTTCCGACTTGGAGGAAACGTTCGCCAATCTATGAAAATATAACATAATGCTTAACCCGAAGAAGTGTTTCCTTGGAATACCAGGCGGAAAATTGTTAGGTTTCATCATGTCTCAAAGAGGCATAGAGGTGAATCGAAACAATATTAAGGCTATACTCAATATTTCCAGGCCAACGCGCCTGAAAGACGTTCAAAGACTAACTGGTTGCATTGCTCCAGTCAGTTCGTTTGTAAGCCAGCTTGGTGAAAGATCCGCACCACTTTACAAGCTCCTGAAAAAGACCAAAAAGTTCGTTTGGACTAGCGAAGTTGAAGCTGCACTATAAGACCTGGAAGCAATACTCTCATCTGCTACTATCCTTGCAACACCGGAACCACGGGAACCAATGTTGCTCTATCTCCCTGTGACAAACGTAGCCGTTAGTGTCGTCATGGTGGTGGAGAGATCAGAGGAAAATCAGGAACACCTGGTGTAGCGTTCGACTTACTATCTCAGCGAGGTCCTAACTAAATCAAAGTAGCGGTATCCGCACTATCAAAAGCTGGCTTCTAGTGTGTTTTTCGCATCTCGTAAGTTACAGCATTATTTTTAGGAACATCCCATTATCATGGTAAGCACAACTCCCATGAGAGATATAATCAACAATAGCGATGCTACATGACGTGTCGCAAAATGGGGTATAGAGCTTTCAGCTTTCGACATTGAGTATAAACCTCGTACAACAATCAAATCCCAAATCCTCGTTGACTTTGTCACTGATTAGACAGAGACAATGGAGAATATGACCCTCCTAGAGTCAGAAGACTGGACCTTATAATTTGACGGGTCTAAGGAACTCGGGGGCTCAGGGCTGGTGTGGTGCTCAAATCACCCCAAGGAGATAAACTTTTCTATGTGTTGCAGATCCACTTCACGGCGACAAATAACATTGCCGAGTATGAAGCACTGCTGCATCGAATCCGGATTGCTAAAGATATCGGCATCCGACGTTTGATGTGTTACAGAGATTCGGATCTTGTTGCCCAACAAGTGTCGGATATCTGTAATGCGAATAAGCACATGGAAGCATATAGAGCTGTCGTGGATGAACTATCTAAATCGTTCAAAGGGTTTGAGGTTCAGCACATTCCTCAAATAGAAAATGAGGAAGCAGATGCACTATCTCGAATAGGCTCTACACGGAAAAAGGTCTCGAAAAAAGATGTGCAAAGGCTGCCAAAAGTACGCCAAACAAGCTCAGGTTCCGGCTGATCAGCTATAAACAATACCTATAACATTGCCTTTTGTGGTATGGGGCTTGACATGGTAGGACCATTTAAACGGGCTCCAAGTGGATTTACTCATCTCCTAGTGATCATGGATAAATTCACAAAATGGATTGAGGTTAAACGCGTCACCAGTTGTGATGGAGCAACAACCAGAAGATTTGACGAGGATGTCATAATCCGATACGGTTATCTGCATAGCATTATCACGGACAACAGGAGTAACTTCTCTATGGGAGAGCTTCCCGAATTCTGCGATGAACAAAATATCCGGCTTGACATTGCGTCAGTCGCACATCCACATGCTAATGGACAAGTCGAAAGAGCAAATGGTTTAATCCTACAAGGGCTAAAACCAAGACTCGAAGCACCACTACGACATGCTGTGGGGGCTTGGGCAGAGGAATTACCTTCTGTAATATGGAGTTTGCGAACAACTCGGAATAGGTCAACCGGATACACACCTTTCTTCTTGGTCTATGGTGCAGAAGCAGTTCTTCCTAGTGATTTCATTCATACTTCTCCTAGAGTTGTCGCGTATATTCAAGTGGATGCCAAAATTTCTCGACAAAATGATCTCGACTTAGTCGAAGAAGTCCACGTCGTTGCTGAGATGAGATCAACAGCCTATCAGCAGAAGTTACACAAGTATCATAGCCAGAGAGTCAGAAACCGGTGTTTCAATAAAGGTGATATGGTTCTCCGACACGTGCAGAAAAGAAAGCACAAACTTTCCCCAGTATAGGAAGGGCCCTTTTTAGTTAGCCGAGTATTGCACAATGGTTCTTACTATCTAACCGATATGCAGCCAGTCAAAGAAAGACCTGCTACTAAGAAAAGAAAGAGAGTTGGAGGTAGTATAGACCCGGAAGAATTAGATAGACCGTGGAATATTTCTCAGCTACATCCCTTTTATTCTTAATTTATCTTTCTTTGTAATCATATGTGTGTACATGTTCAATGAGAAATAAAAGTATTGGTTGCCTCATTTTTTCTAAGAAGTTTTATATTATCATCTTATTTCCGAATGATCATGTCACAGTCGAAAATCCTAGAATACGTGAAGGTACTTTATACTCATGTTTGCTATGGTTTAGATTTTCGATTCTAAAATTGCTACCTTCGGGTATAAATCTAAATTTTCTAGTTTGTACTTTGGTTAGTTATCTGATTGCCGAATGCGGGCATTTTTCGAGTAGTGAATTGTTGGTACTGGAAGCCTGCTTTGTTTCCGAATTTAAACTGGTTTAGGAATTGAGCTCCATTGCTCGGCAAAGTTTCCGTGTTGAAGGTTGGCTGGCTCACGAAAGGTACGAAGCGTAAATCTAGATAAAAAATAAGTACAGACAAATAACATAAGTGCTTGTGTAAACATTTCAGGCACATAAAGTTAAAGCCAATAGTGCTAAATATAAATAACAAACCTTAGCAGTAGCAAAAGTATTATACTACTTATTTACAAACAGAATGTTTTCAGAATAACACATTGTTTGTTCTGATGCTCTACGATGTAGGGAGAGAGGTAGGAGCTGCCGGCTCACTGGAAACATCAGTCTCGCCTTGATATCTTTCCGAGACGTCCAAATCCGAAGCGGTTTGTTCGTCATCGGAAACTTCTGCTGTTACGTCGGCAGGCAGAGGAGGCATCTCCACGCGAGTGAAGAAAGGAGTGTCGTAGCTGGTTAAGTCACCTACGTTGCACCCATATCCGACACAGGAGTCCATGATGGCTTTGATGTCCTGCTCCTGTCTGTCTTCATCGACAATCGAATACTCTCTGGTTACTTGCCAGATTTCCATGCTTCCATGGTGGCTCATAACCATGGTGAGAGCGTTCTGTGCTACAGTTCACGCGTAGGACATGTTCCAGTCCTGGATGAGCTGAGGCAGCTCCTTGGCCTTGTATTGCACTTCAAAGCCGGACATTCTATGCATGTCCGGAACCTTGAGGACTTCGCTAATATCCTCCAGGGATTGGCGGAAATCATGAATTAGATCGCCGACTTGGATAAGACGGCTAGGGAGAGACTCGGTGGAGATAGAATCCAGTAAGTTCAGAGGACCTGCGCATGTAAATGCAAAAGTTTAGTAAAATAAATCCAAACTCCAATAGTCGGGAAAAGCAGAAAGTCAAAAAGAAGCAAACATACCGAACATGACATCGTCAACTTTGGTTTTGTCTTCCCGTAGGATCTGGAGTTCAGCCCGGAGTGCCTCGGTGATGTCCTTCTCTCTGAACAAAGCATTGTTGATATCCGAAATCTTTTGATCCTGGGTCATGATCCTTCGGTCACGTTCATCGGTGGCCATGGAAGAGGATTGAAGAATTTGAGCAATGCTCCGTTCATGATCCGCTTTGAACTTGTCCAGCTCCTGACGTAAGTCGGTGTTCTCCACCTCCAGGGTCTTCAGATTTTCGGCTTCTTCAATGATAGCACAAGATTGCTTCACTAGTGCTATAAGCAAAAAGAACAAACAATTGAGTAAATAATTCGACTATGAAATAAAGAGCAAGGTTTGAGAACTGGAATGTTTACCTTCAGCCTCATCCCTTGACACTTTCAACTGAGCATTTTCAAGTCGGAGAGCTCTGATCTCTCTCCACTTGTTGCAGATATTCTTCAACAATTCCTGGTTATATGAATTAACTTTCTGTAAGTCAGAATACCCAAAGTTAGAAGTCTACTGAAGACTCAGGCAAATATTTTAACTAATATCAGCACGAGAACCTTGGGGGCTACACTAGTTCATTCTTTGGCATCCTATGGAAGCATAAATCCGGATTATCTATCCAACTTCATGCTTGGGGGCTATACGATATGATATAAAATAGCATAAGGAAAAAATTGAGTTGCAATTCCGACTTACATGTTCTTCATGGGTAAGCTTGCAGTATATCATCCCTGGCGTATATCATCCCCACGAAACCCTAAGACTTGGGGGGCGACCACATAAAGATTCCGCCGCCTCTGCGGGACGGAAAACACCGAGAGAGAAAGATCTCTCCAGTAGACAGATTTCTGCCGGGGGAATTCCTTCCCGAAGAGGGAAGATCGTCGCCATCAACACCACCATCAAGCTAGACTTCATCGGGATCATCATCATCGTCATCACCACCATCATCACCATCAGCACCCTCATCACCATCTCCATGTTGGTGTAACAATTGAGTTGAATCTTGCATAGTTCATAGGGGAAACTTTCTCGGTGTTGATTACTCTTTGTAGTTGATGCTATTGAGTGAACCATTGAATTATTGTTTATGTTCAGATTGTTATACATCATTATTCCATCTCTGATCATGATCCATATGATGTCTTGTGAGTAGTTCGTTTTGTTCTTGAGGACATGGGAGAAGTCTTGTTGTTAGTAGTGGAGTTGCGCTGAGAAAGATTCAATAGATTGTTATTTAAGTTGTGGTGTACTTCTTCTAGTGGTGTCATGTGAACGTCGACTACATGACACTTCACCTATATGGGCCTAGGGGAATGCATTGTGTATTTGGCTACTAATCGTAGGGGTTGCCGGAGTGACAGAAACCTGAACCCCCGTTAGGAAACCATTGCACAAGGGACGTAAGGGTCTTAGAGTTTAAAGTTGTGGTTAGGTTTTACCTTAATTACTTTCTTGTACTTACGGATGTTTGTAAGGGGTATAATCACAAGTATGTATTTAGTCTTGGATGGGGCGTTACATTAGCAAAGGTTCACCCACACAACACTTAGCAGGGTAGAGAAGATTAATCGACTATATGAAGCGAAAGCACTTGACAGTCTTCCCATGTGTCCTCGAGAACGTTTGGTCATCTATAGAAATACAACCGGCTTGTCCTTTGCTGCATCAAGGATTGGGCCACTTGCTGCATTCATTCTTACTGTCTTTCATTTACTCGTACTTTGTTTACTTGCTTTATCGAAAACCCCTAAAGAACCGTTTGCTAAGTATTTGCAGAGAATTCCTGATCAATACCACTAGCCAGCACCTTCTGCTCCTCGTTGGGATCAACACTCTTACTTATCGAAAATACTGCGATACACCCCCTATACTTGTGGGTCATCAAGGTTCGTGAGCGGCATACAAGTTATCTCCACCCACTATCATCATACATCCACCTCACTTACTAAGAAGATCGGGCCACCCCATATCATCTTGGTATCATATTTCCAGCATTGCCTTGGTAAGAATCCACAAATCCATCCATAGTTTAGTGTTTTTTGCCCTATACAGAAAAATTCATACAAAAATATTAGGGTTAGGGTTTGTTTTTGCCATAGCCTAGATTGCATTGAAGTGGAGTCTTAGGTGTTGGTCGTTGTCGTGTCTTTGATCCGATCTCTTCCAGTAAAAGTCATAGTGTCTAGGTTTGCATCGTTATTTTTGTTTGTTCTTCATTTTTGGGTCGTTCATCATTGTTTTCCACTTAGTTTACTTTTACTTACCCAAGTCCACATAGCATACATTTGTGTCAACTTAGCTACAGCCTTTCTATAGTATTTGCGACTAGGAACATACCCACGAGACTAGTTGCTTTTCTCTGAGCAGGCTTCTCATTTGGGTTTTGAAGTGCAAAAGTTTCGGCCAAAAACAGCCTGGACTATCCAGCAAATTTGCCCCGGACTATCTGGCTGCCCCGGAAAATTTGGCCGATATAAACCAGAGGATCCAGCCTAGTTTGTTCGAAAGTGTTGCATTACTACTGCACTGAGTCATCTAGTTGAAAAAATCAATAAAAAATAAAAGAATCAAAAAAGATAAAAGAGATACAAAAAGAGAAATAACAAAGTTGTTTGATGGCCTAGTTTTGTAATAGTAGTCATAGATTGAGCAATCTTGTGCCTGTTTTATTGTGACCTATTACTAGCATCTCTCTTTTACATTGCAATATTTCTGTTCATAAATTGATGTCCCATGTTTATCTCCACGTGTGAGTTTCCTTGGGTGTTTGTTACACGATCAGCACTAGGATTTTATTTGGTGTAGTTAGGTATCCATACCTACAGGTCCACTACATACTACTTCATTGCGGTGTGATCGTTCTTCTACCCTCGGTATTCACCGCATCACATCTGTGCACGTTTCGTTTATCCAAGTTGGTAAGCTTTTACTAATTCACTTTGGAATGGGAAGATTTCATTTTCTTGTTGTTGTGAGTGAGTTGTGAGAGAGCCACCAAAAGATTTTTGATTTTGTGCACTAACCTACTAATCATGTCTTCTGGTGATGTTGATGTGCATGAGAAAAAGGAAGTAGGTACTACAGTTACGTCGCAAGAATATGAAGCATTGCAAGATCACCTGCAAGGGATCTTTACTCGCACTACGAACAAAATAGAAAGTGATGCTCAAATAACGCAGCTAAGTTGGAAACAACTGAGAAAATAGTCAACACTATCCAAACATAGGTTACTGATATACAAACAAGTCTTCGTGCTTTAGCAGAGTCTGTGAATGGTTTGAGGCTGCTAGTGGAGCAACAACAACCATATGCTAAGGATGATAATGCCAACGTTAATGATGGCAATATGGCCACTGGCCCAAGGGTTGGCATTGGTCGTGGTGATGTCCATGGAGGCTATGGTGGTGCTCATGGAGGACGCGGACGTGGATTTTCCCCCGTTGGTCCTCAATGTTTTCCTCTACCAGTTGCACAACCTGATGATGGATTGGGTAAGCCCAAATTATCCATACCAAGATTTGAGGGAGGTCCTGATGTTGAAGAATACCTCACCTGGTAGCTAAAGATAGAGAAGTGATGGCGCTGACATGACTATATTGAAGATAAAAAGATCAAGCCTGCTAGTTCAGAGTTTGATGGGTATGCATTGGGATGGTGGGATGGCCTTCTACGAGCAAGGCAAGAAGATGGTGATCCGCCTATCATTACTTGGTGCACCATGAAGGAGGTTATGCGAGCTCATTTTGTCCCTCCTAATTATTTGTGTTCTCTCTTTGACAAGTTGCAACAAATAAAGAAAGGCTCCATGACTATCGATGCTTATTATAGGGAGATGAAGATGCTTAAACAACGAGCAAGAGTACGTGAGTCTGTTCAGATGACCATGCAACGTTTTCTATCATGGACTTAAGTATAACATCAAGAGTTTTGTTTGGCACCACAGGTATAAGATATGAATGAGTTGTTACATCATGCACGTGAAGTCGAAGCGTAGTTTGCCAAAGAAGCTCTATTCAAAGCTCGTTCTACAATAGATGGATGTTTTTCCTCTCAGACTAGTTCATATGCACTGAAATCTAGTGCAAGTCATGCTGATCGTCCGTCTACATCCACCAGACCGACTTCCAATGTGTCCAACACAAAGAAACCAACTCCTGCAGCGAGAGGTTCCAGCTCTAATATGTCTACAACACGTAATAGGGACATGGAGTGTCATACATGTGGTGGCAAGGGTCACTTCAAGATGGATTGTCTAAATAAATAGGTGATGCTTATTAATGAACACAATGAGTATGAGACAGGAGATGATGCTAATCCGAATGCTTTGGATGATGATGATGGTTACATGAGTGATGGTGTTTATGCCTTTCCATACACCGCCACTACTATTGTTTGCACTCCACGAGTACTCAAGGTGTCATCTAGTTGTCAAAGTCTGTGATGCAATTTGTTCCAAACAAAGGCATATGTTGGTCCAAACAAAGCTTGCAAGGTAATTATTGATGGTGGAAGATTCCACAATTTAGCAAGCAATGAGTTATGTGCCAAGCTAAAACTGAAGTATCTACTACACCCTCATCCGTATTATATTCAATGGTTAAGTGACAACGATGAGATGAAGGTTAGTCACATGGTGCGTGTTGATTTTGAGATATGACCATACAAGGATTCCAATTACTTTGATGTGATTCCTATGATGGTTTTTCATTTGTTATTTGGTCGATCGTGGCTATTTGATCGTTCCGTGCAACACAATAGCTGAGCCAATACATATCACTTGGAGTTCAAGGGCAGAAAATCAATTTGCAACCTATGTCACCACGAGATTTTGTGAAGGAATCTCGTCAGAAAACTAAAGTCAACTATGAGTATGCACATACTTTAGTTGATAGGCGAGGGAATGTACCAACTGTGAGTGATATAACAAAAAGTGAGAGAGTGCCCAATTTATCATATTAGACACCAAAGAAGACATGAGATAATTTAGTGAGCATCCTACAGTCGTGCCTCTTGTGCTCATGTACAAGGCTGAGGTTTTAGTTTCTAATGATATGACCCCTATTTCTCTTGGTGTTTCCAATGTGTTACAGGAATTTAGCGATGTGTTTCTGTCACATCCCAAAATTTTCCGAATTTCGAAATGTGAAAAAATGAAACAAACAAAGAAAATAAAGGATGAAATTTAGGGGGAAAAGAAACTTTTTGTTCCTCTATTAGAACCTTACTTAAATAAAAAGAATTATGCATGAGGAAGAGACAAACAAACTATCCAAAGATAAAATGCAATCATCCATGACATGTATCTTGTCAACCCCTGAAGAAAAAGGATAGACCCAAAACCTAAACACTAATAAGAGAAATGACCATCAAGTTCAATACAAGACTATGGCTATGTTCCATATAAAAATTTTGGCAACATAATACCTAAATAATCTATAATGGTAAATAACAAAATTACAAAACCCTAGAAATTGGTTTCACACTATTTGGAGCCATAGATAAAAAGATATGATTTAGTTAAGAAAGGAAAAGAAATAAGAAATAAGAAAATTCCAAGGCCAATAAAGCACCTACCAAAAATCAATAACTAAATAAAATAAAAGTATTCTTAAATGGTTTATAAACATAATTATTAAATAGAATTATAAAAATGATAATCACCTTTTTGTTTTTGAAACTATAAATCAAAATATATAATTTATTTGGTAAAGAGAAAAAGAAATGGGATTATATTGCAAATCCAAGATAAGCCATATCTAAAATCCATGTCTAAATGGAACAAAAGTATATTTAAATAACATATAATGGTAAAGATTTATTTTATAAAACTTTGTAAATTGGTTTGACCCTTTTTGGAGTTTTAAACAAAAAGAGATGAAGGAAAGTAACTAAGAAAAAAATGAACAATATAGGCCAAAGTAAATATTTATATATGATATTGTTTGAATTGGATAATAAATAAGATAGATAATATCCTAAAATTATCTTGTTGATTTTACAAATTTTTAGAAATTTGAATGGATCCATTTAGAGCTCTAAAACAAAAGTTATAAAAGAAACCTAAAGAAAAAGAAAAAGAAAAATATTAAAGAAAAAAAATGCAGTAGCAACCCAACCCAAGGCCCATCTAACGCTGACCCACTTGTCTATTTTTTTCTCTTCTCTTCCTTTTATTTTTCTCTTTGGGCGGAATGTTCCTGACCCGTCTAGGCCGATCGAGCGCTCGCTCTTCTTCTTCACATGCACGAAACATAGAGTCGTGTTCATGGCTGTAGTCCTTCCTCTATTCCCCCTATCAATTCTAGTGACAGTTTCTCTTCGACTTCAAAACGAAAAACGTTTATAATCAAGTGGAGGTTCCATTCAGGCCATTAGTTTATCACTTTAGTGCCTTAATCTCTCATATCAAACCGGTGCTCCGAATGCCAATCGGTGGCATACGTCTCCCGATCTCCCTCCCTAGAGCTTATCAAGACGAACCGAGAGAAGCAGCGCGTACCTCTAGTCCTCCTCCTTCACTTTCGTTCCGAAACTTTCTCCAGAGGATGTCTCTACAATCCATACCAACCATACAAACTTCAGCCCCAAATTCGAATTCATCGTCAGATCTTGTCGTCGATGGTGAGAATCATATCAATTCCTTGAACTGGAATACTCTAATCATCGTTGCCTACCTCCAGGATATGATGGTGCAACTTCTTGTTGCAGTTCGCCGCACCGCTGACGTCGCACATTGCTCCAGCCAAGGATTTCTCTCTTTCGGACTCTACAAACGACGTCATGGTCATAATCATGTTCGCCTCGATGTCCTCTACGCCGTCCAGGTCTTCTTCAACTCTGGATATGTTCCTAGCGACAAGAACGGCAATGCCAAGCCCGTGCCCGCTATTTCGGTGATCTCTCCGACGAGCTATTCCGGTGAGCACTTCTTGTCCATCTGATCTTCATCTAACGGTCAAAATCAGATCACTTACCGAAGGGGTATCCTCCAATCAGATTCTGCCAAGTGTCACGTCTATTTCTATTTTCGGATTTTTAGGATATAAGAACATAGGAACTTGCAAAAATCATATATTTAGTTCTGTTTATCCAAATTTAGCAAATAATATGTTTATGGATTCACAAAAATGAGTAGAACACGGTAGAGTAACAATTCGGTACTTTTGTGATGGTTAAAATCACGTTTTATATAGAACCATTTGTGGAGTATTTTGAGTATAAAAATTGTTGTGTAAATTATTTTTGAGTGAATCCTTTTGCAAATGATTGTATATTAAATCCTCTATACTCTAGGATATTAATAAAAGTTTAGTTTAGAACATAGGATTTGTCGTCGGATTGATGACAAGTACGCCATGAGGGGGTCCTCGGGGCGTGCGGAAGAGAGGGGTGTGAGACGTACGGTGTTCCGGGACGATGAGCACACAAGTTACCCAGGTTCGAATCCGCAGGCTTTGGACGGATCCTACTCCTGCTAGCAATCCAATAATACGGCAGTGCCGGAATATGGGCTACAAGGGTTCGCCTGTGCGAGTTGAGATTGTAGACTATTGAGGGTGCCCTAAAGGCTCTCCTTAGGACAGCTTATATAGATATCCGACCTAGGGTTTACAAGAGAGATCTATCCAGCTACGACTAAGAGTCGGTTATAGAGTATATCTTGAACTACAAGTAACACTATGGGCCTAAGTCGGTAAGTCTTCTGGGCCTTCCTGTAGCCGGACTGGACTCCGTCTTTTCTCCCTGACTGGGTCATCCGTGAAGCAAAGCTCTAACCCGAACTGGGCCGGTCAGTGAGGAATTGTGAGGATACCCGGAAAGTATATCCCCAACAGGATTTGTATAGCATCTGTTAGTCAAGTGTGGCTTATTTTAAGGTTATAAAATGTTTTAACTAATATCTTTGCACTAAGATTATTAAAATTAGCATCCACCTTATATAAAGGACCAGTAGGTGTTTATAGTATTCGGAACCTTGTTGTAACAACTTGATCAATAAAATATCTTGTTTTATGCTTGCATGTATTTCGTTGTATTCATGTGTTGTTTTGTGATGCTAGTTTTGAGATTGTGCTTTTTGCTTGATTGTATTTTTGTAGACTTTGAGGAGTGTAATCTTTGAAAGATCAAGAAGAGTACCTAAATATTGTACTACCAAGGAAAGTGACACTATCATCAAGTCCTACTGTTTTCATTATACTTAGTGGGATTTTGTAGTATATGCATGATAGACTATAGTATGCTATTGTATATCTCCTATGTAGAATAAGGACTAGTAGTTTCTACTTGGTAGGTGAAACATCGTAAGATTATAAATGCTTATCCTTGCTATAGTTTTCGGGATGGAATATCATATTATAATTATATGGAGTACTGGAAAATATATGTTTTCTATAATAAAACAAGTTCTTAATGAAACACCTCGGTGGAATTGGGACTTGCTTGGATTATGTTGAGTGGTTACTCAGGTGCCATGTCTATGGTCGGCTAGTGTATCACACTTGTGGACGGCCACCTAGGAACAAAGAGATTGGAGATGTTCTTGTCGTGAAGCTTCCAGTGCAGCCACATGGCATATGGGCTCTGCCTTGACCGACTAAGTTGCGAGAACTCAGCCAGAGGGACAGAGGGTGGTAGTGATGATAGTATGGAACGCGTCCGTGGTGGTCTGAGGGATTGCTTCTGAAAAGTCTCATCTCGATGCATGTCGAGTCTTGTCGGGAAAGTGCACAACCTCTCGAGAGGGTAAAACTAAGTACTTAGCCGTGTCCCCGGTTATGGACAATTTCTGAGCATCAAGACAATGAAGCAGAATCAAGAATCTCATCATTCTAATTTCCTAAGTTAAAACTTGATGGGTGAACAAGGGTTGTTGGTTCATTGATTTCTATCAATGGAACCTAGGTTCACTGATTTCTATCAATGGTACCACTATGTTGTGATTGGAAATATTACCTGGAGGGTATCTAGTGTAACTTAGTTTATAATAAGTGTTGCAAACTATTTATAAAAAGATAGGGAAAAACTTTCTTGCTGCAAACTAGCCAAAGCTCTACCTGGCTAGATATGCATGTAGTAATAGGTTCCACTTTATAACACTTTCCAATACAATTCAAAATGTATTGACCCTTGTGGCTATAACTTATCATGTTGTAGGATTATTTGATGATAGTGAAGTTTGATGAGTAGGGATTACGAGTCTGCACCTAACATGTTTGCCTGTGGCACATGAAGATGAAGGACTCCATGCTTTATAGTTATATCTACTGCTTTGTAATGAGATAGCCATATGAGCTATGTAAGTTGTAATGAACTATTTTTATTCCTGGATATGTGATGTAATATGACCTTTGTTTCTTGATATTACATCTTAAAATGTGGGTGCTAGCTATTCGATCTAGGGACTAGCACTATAAACACAGGGATCTGCACCTTATTGGGTTTAGGTCGTGACAGTTTCCAAAGGAGGTACCTGTAGGTTTTCCACCATTGTGACGTATTGAGCATCAAATTGACTTGATTCTAGGAGGATCGTTGCCCAACTGTGCACCATATCTCACAAACCCTGAATAGACAACGGAAATTGAGAAACAAGTGCAAGCGCTTCTCAACAAAGGTTATATTTGTGTGAGTTTAAGCCCTTGTGATGTTCCTGTTATTTCAGGTCCTAAGAAAGATGGTACTTCGTGCATCTGAGCAGATTGTAGAGCTATAAACAACATCACTATTCGATATCGTCATCCTATTCCATGCTTAGAGGATATGTTAGATGAGTTGAGTTGTGCCGTTGTTTTCTCTAAAATCTATTTGCATAGTTGTTATCATCAAATTAGAATGAAGGAACGGGATGAATGGAAACTGCCTTTAATACTAAGTTTTGTTTATATGAGTGGTTAGTCATGCCTTTTAGTTTAACTAATGCACCTAGTACTTTCATGAGATTAATGAACCATGTCTTAAGTAATTTTATTGGAAATTTGGTGGTTGTGTAGTTTTATAACATATTAATCTACAGCTGCAATGAACACGAACATAGTGATCATATTAGACAAGTCTTGCAAGTGTTATGAGGTGCTAAGCTATATGGTAATCTTGAAAAGTGTACATTTTGCAAAGATAAGGTCATATTTCTGTGATATGTTGTCTCTAAACATGGAGTAGAAGTAGATAAATCTAAAAATGAAGCTATTCAAAATTGGTGTACTCCCATGAACATGAGTCAAGTACGAAGTTTTCATGGTCTAGCTAGTTTCTATAGACGTTTTGTGAAAGACTTGAGTACTATTGCTGCACCTTTGAATGAATTAACTAAGAAAGGTGTACCTTTTGAGAGGGGCATAGCCCAAGATCATGTTTTTGATGAATTGAAACGATTACTAACTTATACACCTTTGCTTGCACTACCGTATTTTCCTAAGCAATTTGAGATTGAATGTGATGCTTGTGGCATAGGAATTGGTGGTGTGTTGATGCAAGAGGGTCATCCCATTGCATATTTTTCTAAGAAACTTTATGGTGCAAAGTTAAACTATCCTATCTAAGATAAATAATTGTATGCGCTTGTTAGAGTTCTTGAGGTTTGGAAAAATTATTTGTGGCCAAAGGAATTTATCATACATTTTGATCATGAAGCTTTAAAATATATGAAAGCTCAATCTAACTTGCATATGTGTCTTGCTAAGTAGAGTGAGTTCATTGAGTCTTTTCCATACATTATTAAACATAAGAAGGGAAAAGATAATGTTGTTGTTGATGCTCTATCTAGGAAGAACATGGTATTAACACAATTGGATATCAAAGTTCCTGGTTTAGAGAGTTTATGTGATTTGTATGCAACTGACCATGATTTTGCTAAACCATATCGTTTATGTACTATTGGGATGACATGGGATAAATTTTAGATTCATAATGGGTATTTGTTTCGTGCTAGGAAACTATGTGTTCTAGTGTTGTTTGTGCGTTTGTTGTTGCTATAGGAATCACATGTTGGAGGATTGATGGGTCACTTTTGGCGTGATAAGACGCTACTCATGCTCGCTGATCATTTTTACTACCCTAAGATGAGGCGTGATGTAGACAAGTTTGTCAAGAGATGCTTTACTTGCAGTATGTCAAAGTCCAAGTTGAAGCCTCACGGTTTGAATACGCCTTTACAAACACCTACTACACCATGGGAAGATATAAGCATGGATTTTTTATTAGGTTTTCCTAGAACTAAAAGAGGCCATGATTCAATTTTTATGGTAGTGGATAGATTCTCTAAGATGTCACACTTTATTGCCTGCCACAAAAGCGATGATGCGTCACATATTGCTAACCTGTTTTTTAGGGACATCGTGCGTATACATGGAGTACCAAAGACGATTGTTTCTGACCATGACGTGAAGTTTATGTGCTACTTCTGGAAGACACTTTGGGGAAAGCTGGGTACAAAGTTACTGTTCAGCACAACTTGTCATTCCCAAACTGATGGTCAAATGGAGGTGGTGAAGCAAACACTTTCGACATTGCTGCAAGCCATGATCAAGAAGAATCTCACTGAATGGTAAGAGTGTTTACCCAATGTGGAGTTTACATAAAACTAGGTAGTTCACTCTACCACATAGATTTGTCCTTTTGATGTGGTCTATGGTTTCAAACCCATTACACCACTTGATGTGCTGCCTCTTCCTATCCAAGAGAGAGTCAACATGGAAGCTTCGAAGAGAGCAGATTTTGTGAGGAAGATACATGTGAAACTAAAGAGGCTATTGAAAAGAAGGGAAAGAACAATGTTGTAAGAGCTAACAAGAAGCATAAGGAGGTGTTGTTTCATCCTGGAGATATAGTTTGGGTACACTTTCGTAAGGGCAGAATTCTCGAGTTACGTAAGTCCAAGTTACTTCCGCGTGGTGTTGGTCCTTACAAAGTGATTTCCAAGATTAACGATAATGCCTAAAATATAGATATTCCTCAAGATGTATTTGGAGGTGTCACTGCTAGTGATATGGGCACGACGGAGGAGGTGCAGCCCAATTTCAGGACTCCACCAAGCTAGGCGTGTCTTTGTAATTTAATAAATATGTTCCTGGGCATGTTGTGGGCCAATTAGTATTTGTGTGAGTTTGGGCTTGGTTTGGGTCTTTCCAACCAAGTCGAGTCACGACCCAACTCGTGGGGCGCTCTAGCACTCTTATAAGGTGTTGGTTAAGTTAGGGTTTTGGGAGTTCAGTTGTTTAGTCAAAAACTATCGCGTGGTGTTCCACAATGTATCATCCGTCTAGGGAAACGGCGCTGCCGTGTCATCCAATAAAGATTGCTACGAGGGTTATTGCATCATCAAGGATTATTGAGCTGTGGTTTGAGGCGTGGTGATCTTCATCATGTTGCTTGCTGGATTTGTTCCTCTTCTTGAGATGATGTTCATCGCGTTATTGGAAGAATCATCTATCTTGTTGACTCGTTGTGAAAGATCAGGACAAAACTATGGGATCATCGGCGTGATCCTTATCATGTGGTATCAGAGCTCTCGTTGATCATAACATGTTTTTGGGTCATATGCGGACTGTTTTCTACAAGAAGTTTACATATTAGTTGTAGAGAAGAGATTGGAAGGAAGATCAGCGAGTGTTGTGTGCTGCCGCCGCCAGGAAGACAAGAGTTGCATAGATTGATCTCTAGGTCTTCACGTGGATCCGATCAAGGAAAGGAAAGGTCAGCAATCTGGTTTGTACGTGACCAGATCCGATCGTGGCAATAGTTAAAAAAGGGAAGTCCACCCACCGTACGCCTCGCGATCGAGTTTCCCGGGGGGATCGCACCCGCCTCCATCTCATGGAACACCCACGATCGAGGGAAGCGCCTCGCGCGTGCCTGGCAAACAAGGTCCCCCACGCGTGCTTGGCGATCGAGGCCGCCGCGCGCCTGGTGCGTTTTGCTCGGCACAGTGGGCCGACCTATTGTGTCCCGAGTGACCTCATGGCCTAGCGATTCCTCTCCGCCTAGGATCAATCGCTAACAGGGCAAGACTTGTGTTTTTTTTGGCGGTGTGGTTTTTCTTGTTCTACTGCTGTGTTTTTGCTTCAGTTTGGCCAGATCTTTGTGTAGATTTTTGTGTGATGGAACAAGATAGGACAAGATGGATTTTTTTCGAGTGATTATTATGGAAAGAGGTGTCGTAGTGTCAAGAAGTCTAGCAATATTTTCAATGACTATCTTGACCTGCTAGATGATGTTTTAGCATATGATGAATCTGAGATCAAGTGGCAACTGAACAACGATGCAACAGCTGAAGATTTTGAGTCATGGGAACGTCATATGCTACAGGGTTTTCATATATGTGCTACCTATGATCACAACATGGAAGATTCTGCATGTTTGGCTCTTGCAGGCCGACGCGTGGATCTAAAGCTGCACAATTGGTGGCATCAAGCAGTGTGGCAGAAGAGCACTGCCTCTACTACTTGGGCGAATTTCAGGAAATTTCTCCAAGAGTACTTTGTACCTGCTAGTACCGAGGTTCCTTGTCCAAAATCCAAAGCAGTTATGGCTATGACTACTCTCTCTGAGGACAATTTAGCGAAGGTGCATATTCCTAACAAGGTTTTCACCATGTCTATTCCATCTCTTGCAAAGGAGGCTCAGGCAGTTGTTCCAGTGCAAATAGTTAGTATGGCAGTGACAAAACCTTATGAAGAGAAGTAGCTTGTTGTTGCCAAGGTTGTTGTGTGCGCTGAAACTATAGTGGAATATGTTGTATCATTGAGTGGGCTGAATTCACAACTCAAGAAAGTACAAGGCGATGCTTGCATGACAGTTAACAATGGCCAGCATTGGAATTTATTTTAGGCACATTGTAAGATCAAAGGCAAAGCATGCAAGTTGATTATTTGTCGTAGTATTGCCGACGAGTACGCCATGGAGGGGTCCTCATAGTGCGTGTTTAGAGACGTGGGGAAAGGCGGTGAGTTGGCGGGTATGAGTTAACACAGCTTACCCAGGTTCAAGTCCCACAACGGTGGCGGAACTCTACTCTTGCTATAAATCACTATAATGGCAATATGCCGAGTTATAGACATAGGTTCGCTGTGCGAGGTGTTGCATGTTATACATAGCAATCTAGGTTGTCTTCTATTGTTTTTCTAAAGGCACCAGAACCTAGGGTTTATAGGAAAGGTCCTTGTCGGACAAGGTAAAGAGTCCTACACTAATAAAAACTAGACTTTCGTGTCTTGCACTCCAAGGCTCCGAGTATGTCGGTGACTCCTGCTTAGCCTTCCTTTATATGGCATGGGCCTCCCTTCTGGATCCGTCTAACTGGGCCGCCTAGCAGGCCATAAGCCTTTCTACCAACTATGGGCCACCCGGGTTAGACGGATTGGTGACATGCTATGAGGATACCCATTTAGCATATCCCCAACATTAGCCCGTAGAGAACTTTGAAATCTTGCGCCGTCTTGCCCATTGATCTTTGAATACTCCGTGTAGGTGATGTCGGTAATTCGTCAAGCAATATCTCAAAGGTATCCCAAGAAACCATGCAATCCTCTTCGGCTTCGCAATGTAGCCGGAGATTCCTTGAGTCTTCGTTTCCAGAGCCGGACAATCTCTGCCTTCGATAGAATCTTCAGACATGACACTTCACTACAACTGTCAGGAGGATGTTGTAGGGTGAAGCCTAGGCTACCTCAAAACTAACAGAAGAAAGAGAATTAATCATCAGCTATTTTCATGCGCGCGAAATCTGAAACGACAAAGCGGCAAAGACAGAGGACGTGGCAAATTACCGCGCATGTTCGTCTCCATGTCGGCAACGCTCCATTTATTAGATCCCTTAGCATGAATCTTGACGCGGGGTCTATATATTTTTCACCGTGGTCAGTTTATTTTCTTTTTACCTGCATTCGCTTCCTCGTCTTCGTCTTCCTCCAGCCGTGCGCTCGTTCGAGTTCTTCCTCGGAAAAACCTAGCTAGAGCCCTCTTCTTCTCCACCTACTCCCTCATCATAATGGCCTCCAGGAGCTCCATTCCTTTGACTGCGGCGACCCCCGAGGCTATTCCAGAGCCATCCCAAGGAGTAATTGTCCCGTCAGAGGGGGTGGTTATCCCGGTCATCGTTATCGTGGAGACCACCGGCGACGACCAAGAACGAGCGGCGCCAGAAGCTGCTGAAGAAGACAATGACTCCCATAAGAGGGTGTGGAGGGAGTCTGACCTCACCATTGAAGATCTGCAAGAACTGGTCACCGAGGGGTATATCCCCGTGGTGAAGGATATGGTCTGGCGGCCAGCACCGGCCAGCAAGGTGGTTCCTTCTCCCCAAGCCAGAGAGAATGTGTACCTCAAGCCCCAGCTGGTACGAGGCGTAAGCGTGCCAGCCTCCAAGTTCTTCCTGGACATTCTCCGGCACTTCCAGGTACTTCCTCACAATCTCTCTCCCAACAGCATCTTAGTCCTTAGCAACTTTGTGGCTCCGTGCGAAGGATTCCTAGGCATCAAACCTAGGTTATATATGTTCGTTTAATTTTTTACCGTCAAGAAAGAGTATGTAGAGTCCAAGGACGAATTGCGGATTTGTGGAACCATTAGCTTCAAGATCTAGCCTAGTCGGCACTTCCTCGACATTGTAGGGCATGAGTCATGCAAGAACTGGCAACGCACATACTTCTACGGCCCAGATATTTCTTTGTCTGGCTGCATTGAGACATATCCCGACTTTGTCAATGGAGCCGCCGCTAAGGTGCCCGCATGGCGGACCCCAGCCTCCCTTCCATCCGACGATGAGGCCAACCGCGTCGTAAGGTGGATTGAATGGCTCATGGGTGGAGGTCCGACGGGCTTGGACCTTGCCATGTGCTAGTTTGTTAGGAAGATCCAGCCTCTGCAGCATCGTGCCCAGTTGATGTGCAAGTACACTAAAGACAGGAGGGATCCCGTGCAAATTTCGAGGGATAACTTCTCCACTGGCTCTGTCAAACTCTGGCTTAAGGACATCGTCAAGGTGAAGGACAGAAAGCGTGTCTTTAAGATCACCCATGACATGTTCAATTCTGACACATGCCTAGAGGTAGCTTTTGTTTCCTTTATTTCTTGTTATATACTCTAAGGTTTTTCTGACTTGAAGTTGTCAGTCTAACACTCCTCTGTATCCTAGCGGGTGACCTTGGTGGCGGATCACATGCCTACCCTATTCTATGATCCCAAGCTGAACGATATCCAAGTGGTTTCCGACAACGACGCCCCCAAGGATCAGCCAGCTCCGGCAACACGAAAGCGGAAGAGCTCCACCTCTAACGCTGCTGCCGAGGCCAAGAATAAGAAGAGACCGGAGAGTGGAGTCTCCATACAATCCACCGCCACCATAGAGGCGGAGAAGAAGAAGTCCACCGGCATTCCCCTCACCAAGGCTCCTGCCGTGGAGTAAGTGTATTCATTCTCCAGCTTGTACATTTCAGCTCATAACTTTTTCAACTCTTGTACTTATACTTCGTATGTTTCACGAGGAAAGCCAGTGTTAGTTTGAAGAAATCCTCCAGAGATGCTGGAGGGTCAAAAAACATTCGTGACATGCTGACTAGAGATGTGGCCGCCAAGCCCTCTCCCGCTACTGCTCCCCCTACTCCCGCCGCCAAGCCTTCTGCTGGCCCCGCTAGGCCTTCGTCCCCCATCATCCCTGAGATCTCCGCCATGAAGACAGATGTCAATCCAATCCTTGATATCTCAGGATCTATCGAGGCAGACATTGCTCCCAGCGGCCAAGTGACGCAGGAGAGCACATCTTCCAACTGGCTAAAGCTTCGGCTAAGGATGCCACTGAGAAAGGGAAGTAAGTAATGGAAGAGGCGGAGGAAGAGGCGACAGTCAAGGCGGGAGCCTCTAAGCCAACATCTGTTCTAAAAAACACAACATGCGGCTAGGGCATCATCCATGCCTCCGGCTTCAACATCTCCTTTGGCTGCAACTCCTCTAACATTGTGCCTAGATGACCTCATTGCGCAGGCGGATGCCATGTATAACAATGTTGGCATCTTCCACACCGCATATGCCAATCTGGCCAACAATCTCAAGCTTATTGCCATTGTAAGTCTTTTGAACTTCACTTCTTTTATTTTGCATATATTATCCCTCTATAGCCCCCAAGTTCTTAGGCGGATAACCAAAATTTATTGGCCTGAGTGCCCCAAAGAAATTTTAAGAGTAGAACTTGATAGTGTAGCCCCCGAGCATCTAGGTGGAAACTTAGAAAAATTCCGGCTAGATGTTCTAAGAGTAGCATACTTGCTAATTAAAATCTTGTGTTGTAGCCCCCGAGCGGGTAGTTGAAACCATATAGTTCTGACTAGATGCTCTAGAGAAACTAAGCATGCTTGTTTGTTTGCAGAATGAGAATAGACGGAGGATCACTGCCAATGAGAGGTTTGCTGCTTTGCGGAAGGAGCTAGACCTTGAATAGGGTAAAACAGCCTTCCTGAAGCAACATATCAAAAATAGCCAGAGTTTGTTTCTTGTAACAGCTCCTTTCTTTTCCTCGTGGATTCATTTCTACCGTCTTCTCATAATGCTTTCTGATTTCCATCTTACAGAAGCCATTGCCAAGGCCAAGAGCATCGTCGAGCAATCCAAGCATATCCAGGAGCTCGATGATGAGAACAAAATCTTGAAGAAAGACTTGGCCGATGCCGTCAAGGGCCATGAGGAGGCGATGAGGGTGCTACAAGAATCTACTGACGCTGAGATGCAACGCCTAAAGGACGAAATTGCACAACTCAAGGAGCAGAACCAAGCTGCCAAATAGTAGAATGCGAGGAACCTTGAGGTGTACAAGACAGTCCAGAAGGAGCGGGATGTCTTGGTGGAGACATGCAAGAAAGCAGAGACAAGAATCTTCGGTAACTTTTCTGCGTCTTGGTGAATTCTATACTTTGGATAACCATTTGATTTGTTTGTATTTATGGTCGTTGTATCTTGCACAAACAACAGCTCCCATTGGCTTGGCCAACTTGGGTGAAGGTGCTGCAGATCCCAAGGAACACATAGTTCTTGCCGGCAAATTCGTCAGCACCGCCATTGCCTAGGCCAAGGATATAACCCATCCTATAGGAATAAACATCAAGGTGGTAGCCCCAGCGGCCAAGTACATGGAAATCCTACGCCGAGCCCCCGAGAAAGTCAAGGACTGGAAAGCCTCTTGCGTCCGGGATGGTGCAAGGATGACCATGTCCTTGGTCAAGGCACATTATGATAACACCGACATCGACCTAGTGACCTCTGGCTTTACAAAGATGGATGAGGAAGGGAAGGAAATCGATAGTGATGCTATTTGGAATTCCCTCTCTGGCTTTGACACCAGGATTGCTAGAATGGTCAATGCAGATGTCTTTGTGCCTGCCGAGATCCTTGACGAAGACATGGCCTCGTCTGAGTCTAGCCCATCTCCCTCCGAGTTTGACAAGCTCTTTCGGCCTGGCTCTCCTGATGATGCCACCATGAAGTCCCTTACAGTAGACCCATGAAGAACAATGTTTGCATTAAATGTATCAATGCAAAGTGTATGCGGAAAAACTTATGTTTTATTAAGGCGGAAAAAAATATACTCAAGTTTCCTGCTACTTATCTGTTTCTAGCATGTGTATATTTTTCTAGCAAGTACTGGCTTATCCATTATTCTGGTTCGTATGCTTGACCTTTCATGAGACGTAAGACTCGCAGCACAGAACTATGCCCTCAGGTGATGATGCTTAATAGCACCGTCAAGAACCTAAGAGAAAAATTGCCGACTTTGAGTGCCGAGAAGTCACTACTCTAGAATCCACATAAAAACTTCAGAAAACGCGTAGACCAGAAAACTTAAGCTCACGCTAGTAGGTGGAATTTTCACAAGTGCAAATGCAAACTTGCGCATAAAGGGTTTATATGATCCAAAAAATGAACAACTAAAGGAGGTAAAAGACTCAGAGAATATGAGTGAACCAAATGCTTTATTTCATTGATCATATAAGAAACTTATTACATAATATAAATGTTCTAAGTGTAAAAGGGACGTAGCTATGCTATGTTCCATGGCCGATCTGTCTCCGGGTAATCATCATCTAAGCCACGTTGCTTGCTCTTGTGATTTTTTGGCCTATCTTTCAACTCAGGGATATCGACGAGGTAATAGGTAGCATTTAGCAATGCTTTACTTATGATGAACGGTCCTTCCCAAGGCAGGATAGTCTGTGTGATTTCTCCTGCTTGAGTCTAAGCACCAGACCCCCTTCTTTAAACGAGCGATCCTTTACACGGAGACTATGGTAGCCATGCAGCTTTTGCTGGTAGACGGCAGATCTCTAGCATACCAGCATGTTCTCTTCTTCAAGTAGGTCCAAAAATAGGCATCTGGATTCTTTAGTGTCATCCTCCTTATAGGCGGCGACTCTTGGTGCATCGTGGAGGATGTCGGATGGAAGGACAGCTTCTACTCCATAAACCATGAAGAAAGGAGTCAAGATGGTGGATATGTTGGGTCTTGATGACTGCAAGTGCACAAATCGTTTGTAGTTAGTTTCTAAATAAAGATATCGATCCCATGGGGAGCAGAAGTCTGAAGTCTAATAATTGTTTAAATAAATATTGCGATAGAAATGCTAGATAAAGTTCTAAGTAACAAGATAAAATTCAAGTATTGTGTAAAAAGGTGTTTTTGGTTTTCGGGTATAAGAGCAATACTAAAGTAAAGCAAAATAACTTCATATAAAAAGTAAGTATCGCGTATGTAAGAAATATTGGAATTGTAGTAGGGCAAACGCATTCTCAGGGAGTAGCGGATACACCACCAGTATTGTAAAGATTTAACATAAATATTATCATCATGAACATTCTCAACTGTGTATGTGTGGGAGGAACTCCGTATTTGGATGAATAGGCAACAACCGCTGCTCACATCATCCTCATAACCACAGCAGTTAGCAGTCGACATCAATCGAATTACTGTGCTATTAAAGGACGTAATCCTGTAGGATGTATCCCATGGCATGGATACTGTTCCGTGAGTTTCCTCGGTTTCCCAAGTTGATACATAAGGGGTGCCAATAGATTTATAGTCATTTTAAGTGCTAGCACACCTCCGTCTACCAACCAATAGTTCCCTCCATCAAGTTACCACGAGAGGAAAATATTGAGAGGTCGACTTCTCTCAACATCAAGATGTAGAGAATCTAACACATGGTCACAACGATGAATATCATAATAGAATTTATCTTATTTCAATCTCATACTAGGGTTTCTCCATCTCCCCAAGAACTAATGATCTACTTATACATGGAGGAATTCAACATCATGTCAATGATAATAGAAACAATCATAGATGAATAGTACTTGTATAAATCCACAATGAGTATAGGAATTACAACAAGATCTAGACAAGATGTAGATGGGATGGATGGAGATGGTGGTGATGCAGTGGTGGATGATGAAGATCGATGCCTTAGCCTCCCGGATCTGCGCAAGGAGAAGATGGATCCCTTGTGGATGAGTTCCCCCTCTAGATGCCTTCCGGAGGTGAGGTTTCTGCGATTTTTGGGTGTTCTATATGTTGTCTCCTCAAACAAATTGCACGGGGTGAAACTATTTGACGAGGCGGAGGCGGTGCCAACTATACGGCCGGAGCTATAAGGGAAGAAAAGTTGCTCCGGTCATATAGTTGGTCGTTGGGCTCTCTGCCTCCCTTGTTCGCTTCTGCTTTTCTTCTAGTATTATTAATATTTCCCAAATAAGCGATTTACGTTGTTTTTGACTCCTTTTCTCCACAGTACAACTTCTCCAATAATTGTATCCATTGGATCCATCATCTGTCCTGATCCTGGTGAAAACAGACATAAATATGCGAGCGAGCGCCGTAAAATACCAAGATCCTACATCTACAATGCAAAATAATAATGTAAAACATGATGCAAATATGCACTCATCAGCTTCCCCAAGCTTAGACTCTTGGTCGTCCTGAGCAAGTTATTAGCTTAATGGATGTGATCCTCATATTCATGAAGCTGGGTCGATAAATTAAATGAGGCAATTGCAGCATGTGTTTATCATATACGATACATGGGAATAAGTTCACGAATTGAAACCTACTCAAACCATCCGAATAGTATTAGAAGGCTTCCACACCTTAGTTATGAATAGTTCATAAAAGATGAATCTCAACATAATGTAAAGGAATCCGGTTCAACCGAATGAGTTAACGAGGTAGTCCCAAGTGTTTTAGGATCAACGTATTCACTTGGGAGTCAAAATCTCAAAAGTGTCTCTATGTCATACTATAATACAGTGGTATATGCCTATTTGCTCTTTGCACATTTGCTCTTTTTCTTCTTTCTTTTTCTTTTCTTTTGCATATATGCTCACACTTTTGTTTTAAGTGTTGTGCAAAGGAGCTAGCCATATATTCCACCTTATGTAGGAATTCAAAGTTCAATGATCGCAATTACCAAATTCCAAATGTATATGAAGCATTCTTATGACTTGGAGATCTACCTCGACTTGTTCTCACTTTATTTGGATAACACTTTCATTTTCCTTTGTTCAAGGTTTCTTTTTCAACTTAATTGTATAGATAATTTTTCTTTGTGAATCAAACCGTAGAATTACAACATATTCACCAAATTATCTTTATGTGTTCCATTAATACTAATGGTGTTGAAGACTCCTAGTGCTATCATCAAGTGCAAGTAAAATCATACTCAAGCCATTCATATATCAATAAAGCAATTACAAACTCAATATTGCTGCATATATAATAATAAACTCCGAATTTCATAAAAGGGATCGACTATTCATGAAGGGAATTCTAATGATGCAAACTTTATTTCTAGATTGAACTAAAGCAAAAAAATAATATTAATAACTTATAAGGTGTTAAAGATCTCCCCAAGATTGGAATATAGCCAGACGGGATCAAATAATCCCTTGCGATTATTTGATACCGTGATTATTGTAGATCACTGTGGTGCCATGGCATGTAACACCGCGGTCCATAGCTTCTTATTGGTCTCCTCCAGAGTAGTTATGCGGCTGTAGCACCTGCACAGACCAGATTGCAGAGTGCCCACTCTATCTGCGAGCTTGGTCACCAATGGAAGGAGGTCTTCCTTCTTCTCCATCTCATTGAGACGGTGACGGACTTCGATGCAATGGGGTAGATCCTGCTTCTGATATGTCTCTAGTGCCCGCACGCGATCCGTGATCCTGGGAACAGCTTCTTCTTCCTCATCCATAATTGATGGATTGGGGAAGTGGAAACCGTACCTCCACTCTTCTTGAGGCTTAACCTTCATACGAGCACCAATGGTTGGCTTCGAGAGTGGAACCTCCCCTTCTTTGCTAGCACCTGCACCAATATTAGATAATTCCGTATGCTTGTGCGGCCTTGGATCTATGGTGATGAACTTGACCGTCTCCACATGCCCTTTTCCATGTGGCTTGCGATCTTCTCTCTCTTGTTGAGATTTCTTCATCGCCGCCCAATTGATCTCAGGTGGATCATAGACATCTCAGTGGATGTAGACGTCAACCACGTCGTCTTCGGAATCGTTGTTGAAGTAGCCTGGCTCGTCGTACTACTTGTACCTCGGGCTAAACCTCTCCACCTCCTCGTCATCGTCCTCCATGGACGGGATGCTAGATCGGTCCGTGGAAGGAGCGATGAGCCCCATGGGTTTTCCATGGCCTGGGACGGGATACCGCATTGCTAGATTGGTTCCTGAAGATTACGATTGGAGAGAGAGAGAGAGACAATGGAAGTATATAAGGGGGGTTAGAGGTCGGTAAAACTCATGAGAAACACCAAATTGTCGCCCAAGAAAAGAATCCAAACAAAACAGGGAAAGAAATCACGGATTTGGAAGTGTCCTACCGCATAACGACCAACTATACGGGCGTGGCCCGTATAAGTCCGAGCGTATAGTTGGTTCCGAGTAGATATTTCCAAATATCTTGAGTCCATGTCGATTAAATCACAACTCGGAACCGACAATAACGTTTTTTATTAGATGAATATAAAAGAAAGATCGAATGAAAAAGTGTCTGAGAGTTTAACGACCAACTATACGGCCGGAATCTTTGCTCCGGTCGTATAGTTGCGACCATATAGATACAAACACCAAAAATCAAAAGTGTCTGAGAGTTTAACAACCAACTATATGGCAGGAATTTTTGCTCCGGTCGTATAGTTGCGACTGTATAGATACAAACATCAAAAGAAAAACTATCTGAGAGTTAAACGACCAACTATACGGCCAAATTTTTTGCTCCGGTTGTATAGTTGCGACCTTATAGGCTTAGATATCGAAAACAATTTCACAAAGATGATACAGAGAGTTTAATGACAAACTATTCGGCCAAAGCTCCCTCTCCGGTCGGATAGCTCCGCCCGTATAGTTGGTAAAACCCCTCTAAAACTTTAGAAAAACACAAGGATTTCAAAGGCAGAATTTTTAGGAGTACAATTTGTGAAAACAAATCACTTATTTGGGTAAGAACACTTACCTTTCACTTACCATTTGCGTAAGCGGGGATGAAAAGTTCCTCCCACAACAAGGACTCCTTATCTTTTGGAGGAATTGACTTTAGTTCATTAAATAATTCCTGTAAATGAAATCACCAGGACTAAAGTTCCTCTCAATAAGATTGGTGTCTTCTTGGGCAAACATGGACACTGCATCTAACATTTTTATTTCTTGACTCTGCATAATCTGCAACTCAAATTCTTGAAGTGAAAGAATCCAACGGATCAACCTTGGCTTATGGTCTTTCCTTTCAAGGAGTTCTTTTAAGCCATCATGATCCGTGTGAACTCTCACCTTTGCATCAACTATATAAGATCGAAATTTATCACAAGAGAAAAATACAACAAAAACTTCCTTTTCTTCCTTAGGGTAATTCCTTTGAGCACCATTGAGAGTTCTACTAGCATGATGTATAATATTAAATATACGACCAATATGTTGCCCAAGAGTTACTCGTACAACATCATCGCTAGCTTCACATATTAAGTCAAAGGTTGTATCCCAGATAGGTGGTTTAATGGTGGGAGCATGAGTTAAAGCATTTTTAAGTTTATCAAAGGCTTCAAAATGCTTATCATCAAAATTAAATATCATTCCCTTTTGCAAGATGTTAGTCAAAGGTTTAGATATCCTAGAGAAATTTCAGATAAACCTTCTTTAAAACCCACATGACCAAGAAAGCTTCTTATACCTTTAATATCCCTAGGTTGCGGCATTCTCTCTATTGCTTCAACCTAGCTCTATCAACTTCAATTCCCTTACCAGATACCTTGTGTCGGAGGACTATACCTTATTTGACCATAAAGTGGCACTTCTCCCAGTTTAGAACAAGATTAGTTTCTTCACAACGCTGCAAAACTCTATTGAGATTATCCAAGCAACTAGTAAATGAAGTTCCATAGATAGAAAAGTCATCCATAAATACTTCCATTATAAGTTCTATAAAATCTGCAAAAATAGTAGTCATACATCGTTGAAAAGTAGCTAGAGCATTACATAGACCAAAAGGCATACGTCGGTAAGCATGTAAACCGTAAGGACATATGAAGTTGTTTTAAGTTGGTCATTCGGATGGACAACTATTTGAGAGAAACCATAGTATCCGTCCAAGTAACAAAAATGAGTATGGTATGCTAACCTTTCTAAAGTTTGATCTATGAACGGTAATGGATAGTGATCTTTCGTAGTCTCTTTATTTAATTTTTTGAAGTCTATGCACATCATGTGCCCAACAATAGTTCTAGTAGGTATTAATTCATTATTTTCATTAGGAACAACAGTAAAGCCGCCCTTCTTAGGGACAAAATGAACAAGACTTACCCAATCACTCTCTTTAACACGATAAATTATACGTGCGTCCAGTAGGCGTACAATTTCTTTTCTTACCACTTCTTTCATTTAAGGGTTTAATCTTCTATTAAATTCCACGATTGGTTTAGCACCTTCTTCCATGAATATTCGATGGACGGCTATCATGGGACTAATGCCCTTCAAGTCATCCATTGAGTACCGAAAGGCTTGGCGATGCTCCTTATGTATCCTCATGAGTTCTTCTTCTTCTTCTCTTGAAAGTTTAGCACTAATAATAACAGGGAATTTATTAGTATCATCTAAAAACCTATATTTAAGATTATCTGGTAGACTCTTCAACTCTAGGGTGGTAATTCCTCATCCCCTCTCTTTTCTGTCTCTTCAATAGCCTCATCAGTTGGAGGTTCCAAAATAGGAAATGAATCGAATTCATATTCTAGTCCTTCTAGGGACTTGTTCTCCATAACTATTTCTTCATAATTTCGATCTTCATTTATTTCTTCTTGATTACCAAAGAAAAGAGCTGCCATTTCCTCAATAGTTCTCTCTTCCTCTTCTTCTTGTATTTGTGGATGCCTGTCTTTAAATTTGGAAAAATGAATTTATTTTCCGTTCCCCCAAGGTTAAGAGACACAATCTCCTTCTTGAAATTAACATAGGCACCTATATCACCCAAAAAGTTTCTTCCAAATATAATAGCGCAAAGAGTGTCAGCTGGCATATCAACAACTACAAAATCGATAGGAATGTTTTTGTTCCAATTGTGACAGTTGCATTGTCAACTACTCCCATTGGAATTCTAAGGTTTTTATTGGCTAACATAATTGTTATATCAGTATTTTCAATTGTAGCCAGTTCTATTTCTTCTTTTATTTCTAGGTAGAAATCATAAGATATAACATTAAATTCGGTGCCAAGATCACATAAACCGTAATACGAGGTTTCTTTAAATATGCAGGGAAGAATAGGCTTACCCACATCTTTTACCTTTATTTTACCTTCAACCAATATGGAAGTTTCTACATCAAGTTCAACTATGTTACAGTGTGAGTACATAGCCATAATTGCTTCCTTGGTTACCTCTTCATCTTTGTTTTCTTTCAGGTGTTCGGCGACTCCTGACATGCTTTCATCTTCCTTCTTTTCCTGTACTGCTTTGACCTGTTAATATTGAAAAATATGCTTTTTTGCAGTGTTAGCAAAAGGTACTTCATATATAGGTTCTACGGAGGCTTGTGTTGCTTTATGTTCTGTTTTCTTTTCTGGTTCGGGTGGTGGATCATACTTGACTGGACCCTCCTTTGGAGATTTAATATATTTTGTAAAAGCTTTAACAACTTGCAACACAAGATCTGAATCCAGATAAAGTTCTTTAGATAATTATTTAACATGGCCTTTTTATTATAGTCATGAATACAATCATGCTCTATTTCTATGCCTCCTTCACTTCCTAGACCAAAATTCCATGAAACTCTATGATCAAGAATTCTATTAAGTAAATCCCAAGCTTTAGGTATAGGAAGATTCATAAAGTATCCTTCTATGAAAGAGTCTAATTCAATTTTATTAGGTTCAATTAAACCGCCATAAAAGATACATAACAAATACCATTCAGGCAAATCATGATGAGGACATAGTCGTAGTAAATCTTTAAATCTAATATAAGCTTTTACAAGTCCTTCATTAGAACGATTCTTCCAGGTCATTATAAGAGGCCTGATTCCAAAAGATTTTGATAATGGATAATATTTTGATAGAAATTCACAGGCTAGATTATCCCAAGAAGTAGTGGCTTCAGGGGGTAGAGATCTATACCATGAGAGAGCTATACTTGTCAAAGTTTGACTAAAAAGTTTAACCCTTACCTCATGAGTGGTATATCTTGTCAATAGAGAAGTGCCACATATATCTTTAAAACATGCAATATGCTCATATGGATCAGGATCTTCTTCATCTCTAGTAAACTGCTTCTTATGTAGAATACTAACTAGTAGAGGATTTATTTCAAACCACCTTGCCTTATCATTGGAGTTGTCTATTTTATAAATATCATAGGGCTTCCCAAAGTGGTTGAGTGGGTTAGCACTAGTCATATGCTCAAACTCCATCATGTTGGTGGAAAGTTGTAACTCAAACAAAATTTAGCAAGCCAAAAATAAATAAGCAAAAACTAAAAGACCTACAACGCTTAGCTCCCCCGGCAACAACGCCAGAAAATAGCTTGATGACTGCAAGTGCACAAATCATTTGTAGCCAGTTTCGAAATAAGATATCGATCCCACAAGGAGCATGAGTCTGAAGTCTATTAATTCTTGAAATAACTATTGCGATAGAAATGCTAGATAAAGTATTGTGTAAAAAGGTGTTTTGTGTTTTGGGTATAAGAGCCTTAATAAATTAAAGAAAAATAACTTCATACAGAAAGTAAGTATCGCGTATGTAAGAAAAATTGGAACAGTAGTAGGGAAAACGCATTCTCAGGGAGTAGAGGATACACCACTAGTATTGTAAAGATTTAAGATAAAGATTATCATCATGAACATTCTCAACTTTGTATGTGTGGGAGGAACTCCGTATTTGTATGAATAGGTAACATTCGCTGCTCACATCATCCTCATAATGACAGCAGTCAGCTATCGACATCAATCAAATTACTGCGTTATTAAGGGACGTAATCCCGTAGGACATATCTCATGGCATGGATAGTGTTCCGTGAGTTTCCTCGGTTTCCCATGTTGATATGTAAGGGGTTCCAATAGCTTTATAGTCACTGTAAGTGCTAGCACGCCTCCGTCTACCAACAAGTAGTTCCCTCCATCAAGTCCCCACGAGAGGCAAATATTGAGAGGTCGACTTCTCTCAACATCAAGATGTAGAGAATCTAACACATGGTTACAGTGATAAATATCATAATAGATTTTATCTTATTTCAATCTCATACTAGGGTTTCTCCATCTCCCCAAGAACTAATGATCTACTCAGACATGGAGTCAATCAACATCATGGCAATGATAATAGAAACAATCATAGATGAATCCACAACGAGTATAGGTATTACAACAAGATCTAGACAAGATGTAGATGGGATGGATGGAGATGGTGGTCATGCAGCGGTGGATGATGAAAATCGATGCCTTGGCCTCCCGTATCTGCGCGGGGTGAAGATGGATCCCTTGTGGATGAGTTACCCCTCCAGATGCCTTCCGGAGGTGAGGTTTTTGTGATTTCTGGGTGTTCTGTATGTTGTATCCTCAAACCAATTGCACGGGGTGAAACTATTTGACGAGACAGAGGCGGCGCCAACTATACGGTGCAGCTATACGGGCGAAAAAGTTGCTCCGGTCGTATAGTTAGTCGTTGGGCTCTCTGCCTCCCTTGTTCGCTTCTAGTTTTCTTCTGTTATTATTAATATTCCCAAATAAGAGATTTACGTTGTTTTTTACTCCTTTTCTCCATAGTACAACTGCTCCAAAAGTTGTATCCGTTGGATCCATCATCTGCCTAATCCTGGTGAAAACAGACATAAATGTGCGCACGAGCGCCGTAAAATACCAAGATCCTACATCTACAATGCAAAATAATAATGTAAAACGTGATGCAAATATGCACTCATCACTGCTCCATGTAGCGGTGCCTCTAAGAGTGGCTTGATTCCGTGCAGAATTAGTCCATTGGCCCTTTCAACTTGCCCATTTGACTGTGGGTGTGCCACAGATGCTAGGTTAAGGAGGGTGCCTTTTCATGACAGTACTCCTCAGCTTCTTCGAGAGACAAATTTCTGCCATTGTCTGTGATGATGCTTTGTGGGAGACCAAATCTCACCACTAGATCCTGGACAAATTTTAGGGTTGTTGCCCCATCAAGATTTCTAATGGGTTTAGCTTCAATCCATTTTGTGAATTTGTCTACTACTACTAGCAAGTGTGTCAATCACAGGGTGTTGTCTGCAAACATCCCACCATGTCCATCCCCCAGACTGCAAACGGCCAAGTTATTGGCATGGTTCGCAATTCTTCAGCTGGAACACTTGGTTGCCTTGCATAGAACTGACACCCAAGGCATGTTTGTACCAACTTGTCAGTGTCCGCCTTGGCAGTTAGCCAGTAGAATTCTTGCCAGAAGGCCTTTGCCACCAACAATCGGGGAGAAGCGTGATGCCCGCAATCTCCGAGATGTATTTCTCTAAGGATTTCAATACCTTGCTGCTGGGAGTTGCATCGAAGGAAAACTCTTGTGGTACTTCTTTTGTATAGCTGGCCGTCAATGATTACGTAGCCTTTTTCTCTGCGTACTATTTTTCGGCTTTCGACTTTGTCGGCAGGAAAAGTTCCATCTTGCAAATAGTCCATGAACGGTTTCGTCCAAGCAAGAGAGGTCACTATTACTGTGTTAACAAATGAATCCACTCTTTCCAGGTTTTCGGGGTCCGCTCTTGTTCAGGATATACTTTTCGGGTATCCTCATTGTGCCTCACTGACCAGGGTGGCCCACTTTAGGTTAGAGCTTTGCTTCACGGGCGGCCCAGTCAAGGAGAAGAGATGGAGTCCAGTCCGACTACGGGAAGGCCCAGAAGACTTACCGACATTGGCCTGTTATGTTACTTGTAGTTCAAGATGTACTATGTAACCGACTCTTAGTCATAACCGGATAGGTCTCTCCTATAAACCCTAGGCTAGATATCTATATAAGTCGTCCTAGGGTAAGCCTTTAGGGCACCCTTACAATAGTCTACAATCTCAACTCACATAGGCGAAACCCTTGTAACCCATATTCCGGCTCTGCCGTATTACTTCATTGCTAGCAGGAGTAGGATCCATCCAAAGCCGGCGGATTCGAACCTGGGTAAACTTGTGTGCTCACCGTCCCGGAATACCCTACATCTCACAGCCCTCTCTTCCACACGCCTCGAGGACCCCCTCATGGTGTACCTGTCATCAATCCGACGACAGTTGATGCCCACCATGGGGCAAGTGAGCTTTGGATCTGCGTTCCGAGCGGAATCTGGAGAATCGGAATCGGCGAGACCATCGCCGTCGGTCACATCCTCTATGCCAGCGACGTCCCTCTCATCGTTCTCGATGAGACCTAGATTCCGGCTAGGGAGGTTGTGACTGCTTACACCATCATGTCTTTTGGTGAGATCGATATATACATCGGTTTCGCTGAACCTGCCCCACCCACCCCAGTAGTGATGATAGAAGCGAACTAAATCTTTGGGTCCACTTTGTCTGCGGAGGCGGCAGAGTTCGGGATCTCAAAAAACCCTATCCCACCCAGCCCGGACCTGTTGCGGAGATAGTGGAGAAAGCCGAACCTGAAGCAGATCTTGTGGTGCAAGTGGAATCCGGGAGTGGATCCCCCTAACGAGGCTGAATCCTAGATCGATCTACTTGCTGAGATTGAAATCCAGGAGGAGCAAGACAACAACCTCGGTTCCAGCCCTACTAATGCCGGGACAGACCAACCTTTCCTGAGGCATACGTTGAGGTGCATGATGCTGCAAGGCGCAAACGTGGATGAAGTTCTCGAGGCCGTCAGGATATTCGAGGAAGCCCACGAGGAAAGCCGCAACTACATCAGAAGGCACGCGTTGCACTATGTCGAATATGTTGGATCTAGATCCGGCTCTGCTGATGTTGGAGACAACGAGGACTCGGTGCGGGAGGCGATCGGAACAAACACCAACTTACCTGCATCTTCGGATGACTCGATGACGTCGGCGGATTTCCGAAAGATCTCTGTAGAATACAAAGAGGAGTTCAACTCCAAAGCTGCAGAAGAAGGAGAAGCCATGGACGAAGGATCTGGAGAAAACTCTCCCAAAGCGCAGGATGACATGGATCTCGGAGATAATCCCGACATCCAGATGTCCAAAAGTACCGCTCAGGGCTTGACTCCGGGAAACGGACCCAAAGCCGTCTTTGCTACCGGCGCTACCAAGAAGGCAAAGAAGAAGAACAAGAAGAACAAGACCCTGTCAAAAGAACTTCCAACAGAGGAAGTGATTGCCGAGGAATATGAGGAAGACTCGGATGAAGCACTTATCCTAGAAGAACCCAGAGAAGCTTCGGTAGATGGACATGTGGTCACTGTAGGTGCGCGTAAACTCATCGATGCTGCATTAACTACACCTATCCCTACAGCTGCAGAACTTACTACTACAGAGCTGGAGGAAAGGGCTCAGGCCCTAGAAGCGCTTCGCCAAGTACTCCTGGATGAGGCCAACAACATCAAGGAAGAGAAAAAGCACATAGCAACTGCGGAGAAGTATATCTCTATAGCATCAGAATACCCGAAAACAACACACGCGTGACAATCAATTTTCAGAAGTCCATAAGGTTCTCTTCGAGGGGGATCCAGGGATGCCTCGGCTCGACAGCAAGGGAGATCTGGTGTACCCAACACTAGTTACAAAACACTACCACAGCTCGAGACATCATGGCAAATAATCCAGGCCCAGAACAAGTCTGGTTAGGCATTAAGCTACTCACCAAGGGTCTGGAGAAGAAGAAGGTCACAAAGTCCGGAAGCAGAAAACTGGTCTCTCAATTTGAACAATGTCGCACAGATCCGGCCTGGAATGACTTAAGACCCCAACGGGTTCCAAACAGCATCACCGTTCCGACTGACGGGAAGACAACTAATCAAGAATCGGATCTTCAGGGCAACGCCACAGAACCGCACGTAGCTGGCACAATGTTGCTCCAGCCGCGGAGCAAGAAGCAATTGCTGCACTATATCCAAGAAATCCTCCCCGGCGAGAGTCGAACGATCATAGGGAAGAAGACAAAGAGAAACGTCAAGATCAGGACTGTCAAAGAATGCCACCTCCTAGACACACAAGCCGTCTGGCTGAGCCCCATCGCGGTGGGAGTGATAGACGAAGGAACGACATACACCGTGCCGAGTCAAGCCGGTATGGGGCTCGTCGAAATGAAGACCCTCCCCTGAACCGGAATAATGACGCTCCGGATGGATGCCAGCGATCAGCCGGAAACAATCACCTCTCCACCAAGAAGCCATCACAACGGCTCTCAAGGAGGCCAAGGAGGGTGTCATGGCGGAGGAGGCAGTGGCAGAAGCCGAAGTCTATCTCCAAGGCACCGCAACTATAGCGAACAACCGAGACGGTGTTCTCTGTCACCAAGTGACGCGAGACACCGGATCAACTCCAACATAGAGGCACGGAGCTACGAAAATGATGACATATATGTGGGCCCAAAATGCTTCGGACCACGAACTCGACAAACACATTTCCGGAAGGATTTGCTATCTCAAGACACATCCAAGCCTACGATGGTGTGGCCCGGCCAGTCACTTGGCTCCAAGATTTTTTCTAGGCTTGCTGCATCGCCAAAGGCGGAAACAACTTGGTCACAACCCGATATCTCCCACTTATGTTGCAACAGACGACACGATCATGGATCAATGAACTTCCAAAAAAACCATCCACAACTGGTATGACATGCAAACGCGTTCTTTCAGAATTTCGAAGGCACATACCGGAGGTCCTGTACGGTAGGAGACCTATAGCATTGAACCCAGAAAGCCAGAGAAACTTGCAGAGATTACCTTGGACGATGGATCAACACCAAGAACTCCTGTGAAGGAGTAAATAACCAAACTGCGATTGAAGCCTTCATTGCAGGACATCCAATTAGTTTACTACGTCATCGCTTGAAGTGTGATAAGGTTACCGATTTAGGCGAGATGATAGAAATAGCGAGCAAGTATGTAGATGCTGACGACGACGCAGAGGGATTACTGAACGACCTAGTTGTGCCATAGTCGGCAAAACAACCAAAGCAGCAAGCTCAGAAGTGCCAGAATACCTCGAAAAAAAGCCAAACACGGAAACGACAGTGGTCACTTCTACTTTCAGGTCTGGAGGACGAGGAGGGGCGCGGCGGTGTCCGGGGACATCCTCGTGGGACAGCAAGAGTCCAGGGTAGAGGAGACCAACAACCTGGCAAAATCTATTCCTAGGCCGACATTCCCAATAACACATGGGTGCATCACTTAGATGCCAGTGGGGAATCGTCTCACACAAACTCCAAGTGTCGTTACAATGACGACATCAAGAAAGACGATACCGCTGGCTACTGGCTAAGCGGAAAAGGGAAAGAAGAATCTCGAAAAAGAGAAGGAGACCAAGGAAGATTCCTACATGGAGGAAACTTATCCTTCAAATCCCAAGCTGTAGGGAAAGAAGAACTTCACAACAAAGAAAGACACTTATGTCACCTTCCTCGGATCTCAACCATCTAATGTCAAGAACGCAGTTATGCATGATCTCAACGCAACTGTTCCGTCTGTCCCTCAATTTTGGATTGGTTGGAAGTGGAAATCATCTTTGACCGTGCTGATCATCCGCCTAAGTTGCAGAGGTGAGGAAAATACGCCTTAGTCGTCAATCCACTTATTGGACGCTATGGTTTCTCCAAGACTCTCATGGACAGCGGGAGCAGCATCAATATTCTATATGTCGAAAACGCTACGCTGGATGCGGATCTCGGAGACATAGTTGAATCAAAGCTCTGTGATCTTTCATGGAGTTGTCCCAGGAAGACAAGCCAATTCCCTAGGAGAGATTACTTGGATGTTACTTTGGAACTCCAAAGAACTATCGGACGTAGGCACTTTCCTTCGAAGTGGTCCCGTTCAAGAGCGCGTACCAGGCTATATTTGAACATCCGGCTTACTGGGATTTTATGGCTCGTTCGTGTTACATTTACAATATAATGAAAATTCCAG